>BPLR01003414.1:0-214600 GCA_021605095.1 Caerostris extrusa
AAAGGAATTTTCACATATATACACACTATATATATTTACATATACATTGATTATAGAATATTAAGGTTATATACAAAAAGACAATTTTAAGCTATTGTCAAACACGCTCATTATGACAGTTGCAGATCCTCTTCTCCCACAGTGCATCACGAATAATGCTGATTATCAAGGTTTCTTATGTCTACGGAAGAAATTGCATGTAAGGAATCTTTGTTTTTTAAAGAAATGAAATGTACCAAAATTGAATGTAAAGGCAAAATAAAGTTATTAGAATTTTTTCTTCAATTTTGGTTACTAAATATGCCAAAATCAGCTGGGAGGAACAGAAGATACGAAGAAACATGAGACATTGGAAGAAAGACAGCCGTGAAATATTTCTTTCCGTGATTTTTCTGATTAATCTTAAAAGTCCATTTAATAAAAATGATTGCATTGTGATTACTCTCAAACCAAAAAACATAAGCAAAAATGAATCAGAAAAATAAACCAACTTCAGCTTTCCTCCTAGATCGTAAAAACTAGCTAAATGAAAAATCGTACACTGATTGTTTCTATATTATATACATTATTATCGAAAACTTCATTTCGTATATTATCCACTATTATTGAAAATCCATTTGATAATCTAGATAAAGAACAATAAAACGAGGAGAACTCCCACCTATTTGGCGAGTTCCTAGCTACAACGGACTCGAAGTCAGTTGCCCTAAAAGTTCTTGCCTTGGCAGTTATGAAGAATGAATGATTTATAGCGTTTCTGCGTTTTGATTTTGTAACAATGGTTGTGTGCCCACATTGATTTTCTTATCAAAGTCGTTATTTGAACGCGCAATAGACGAACAATGAGCCGTTAGATATATGCATTTCTAGAGTATGACGTCATCAGATTCTTTGACATTCATTTTGATACATCTGAATTTGAGAGAGTGATCAGATTAAATAAATATTACATTTTCTGCATTTGCATTTGTTTTGATTATTCAGAATTTTAATGATTCATGCAGCTCATGTAAAAACATCTAATAAATTTACTTTGAAACATGGTTCTAACTATTACGTTATTTTTCTCGAATAATTACAAGACTAGAAAGAACACAGATTTTGATGATTAAAACTTGGAAATCATCTCAAAACTCTTTTTTGGTATATTATACCATATAAAATATCACACTTCCTCCACACACACTTTCCTTAAAAAATGGACATAATAATATTCTTTATTTTAGCTATAACGACGATATTCACATTAAAAAAAATCAAACAATATAAAGAAAGACAAAAATAAATTTTAATTTTTCTAGCGTAGAATTTTACTTATGGACAATTGCCCAAATCCTTGCTTTGTTTCATTTCTGGGGTGACTTTTACATTCACACCACACTATTAATCAAAGTCCTACTTCTTTTGCTGTTCTTCATTCAGTTTTTGGACGTCAATAACAGAGATTTTCTTTTAGTCATGGTAATAGGCAATAAATTAAGTACAAGAAAAACATGTCTTTTTCCCTTTTCACTTCTTTCATCTTGGAAATATTAAAAGAGGATGTAGTTAGCGCTCCACCCATTGCAGGCCATACCGGCAATCGCGCGTGTTCCAGACCAAGTAGCTAGTATACACCTGTTTCATTTCACTTCATTCAGCATTTTCTTTAGAAGCGGTATTGGGAAGCAAAAGAGGAAAAAAACCCTTCGCCTGCTGTACCACGGCTACTTCTTCAATCCACCCACCATTTTGTTTGGGACGACATTGTTATTTTCTTCACGCATTGGAACTGGCGATTGCTTCTTCTTTGGTAATCTTCTTACCACCGACATTATTTATTGCTAGGCTTCTGAGCGCAGGTGCTTATGGATTCACATCTTAGCTTCAGCGGAGGATAATGCAAATTTCGGGAGGGGATTTTCAAAATATTGGGGGATGAAGTGAATAAGCCCACCTGTCTCCGTAGGGTTGCAGCGTCTAGCATGGTTGTTGCCAACTCAACCGAAAAATTGGCGGGAAGTTTAGATGATTTTGTGTGTGTGCAATTACTTACGTATTGAAATCATCAGGTGATGAATCTGATTTTCTTTCCTAGAATTTGAAATGCATCAGGCCAGTTTCTATTGAAATATTTTGCAAAATTCTAATATTTCTTGTCCCTCTTCTGTTCGAATATGAATCCAGCAAGGTTTTCACAGCATCAGGAATCCTCTCAAGAACTAAAAGGAAAGATGCAGCCTTTGGGTTTGAAAACTAATATTAATATTTAGAAATAGATGTAAATGAATTAAAACTTGATTAAAAGGTTTTGCTCTGGCGTCTATGAAAATATTCAGAAAGGAAGTAAGGTGTTATATCTTCATGATTGCTTCTAAGCGCCAATTATTTTCCTATTGGATCATTTTCAGGACAATGAAGGCCATTGCCTTAACCTTTTCCTGGATGCTGAAAAATCAAATTCTTATTATTTTTTCAAAGTCAACACCTATTTAATTCTGGAGCTTAAAAGAAATTCACACTAGTGCAAAAGAAAAATTCAAGTATTCAGGTGCAAAAATGAAGTATCAAATATTAAGACATTGTCAAAAAAACTGAGATCAGATCTGGGCAAGTGACGTGAAGGATGAATTATTCAACTTCTTTGATTCAAGTTTGTTCCCTGATTATTATGTCTTGGGATTTATTAAAAAAAAAACTAAAAGATTAAAAAAACAGAAATAAATATAAAAATCAGAAATAAAACTCTTAAAAAATGTATGATGTCATTTCAATGTAAAAAAGGATTTCATAGCGGATTGTAAAAGTTATTTGAAATAACAAAAAATTGGCAAATCTCAACAAAAAAAAAATTATCAGCCTTATAGTTTTATTGAAATGAAGTCATTCTATTTTCTTTTTTCCTGGAAGCTGACATGAAAAACCAAGGAAGTTATTATATTTTGCTCGCCAGACGATCTTCAGAACATAATTTTGCGTTACCTTACGCATACTATTATTCGCATTTCAGAAGAGGAGCTAAGGAATCATCTAAAATGAAATAATAAAAAAAAAAGACGTGGGAAATCTTTACATGAGGAAGTGTGATATCTCCAGTTTTCCTTTGAAGTTCAAACCGAAGACAGTTTTTGTGGAGATGATAAAAATGTCATTAAGCTGTTATGATTACACATCTTATTGGATTTTTTGAAAAATAATTTAAGGTTGCCACAAGAATTTTGGATAATTTAATTGGAAGTTACCACTCTCGAAAATATCAACCATAGTTGAAGACCAGGAGACTGGAAGGAATTCTAGGAAAATATGGTTGATCAGAGGAAACCACAATGAAGCTTTTCTATTACATTACCAATGTCAATTTTACAGTTCTAAGCATATTCCACTCCTGTTTTATTTCTGGTGAAATTTGGAAATAAGGCGCTCAAGAGGACTTTAATATTAACAAGAACTTTATATCATCAAATGTTACGCTTTGAGGACATCATTCATAAACCACCACCATGTTTTATCTTATCATCAATGAGAAACACTCAGATTCTGGAGCTAATTAGAGTCATAGTGAATCTTGATGGAGACTTGTTATATTTGTTTGTTGGAAGTTATTGCATTTGTGATATTAAAAACAGTAAGGAGTTAATTAATTATCCTTTTGCGCCCCATATTGTGCTTTCATTTACGCGCTTGGATATGATTATTAAAAGTGTGGTTTGTGAACATTTAAAAATTCTCCATTTTTTTTAGTATTCAGTAAGGAATTATATTTCATTATTTCTATTTTTTTATATTTTATTTCACTGTTCATTATTGCATTTATTAAATTCCCATTAACAAGTGCCTATTTTTAGAATAGTTAAGTTAAGTGGCGAATTTAAAGTAAACATAATATAACTAAAGATTGTGCTAAATAATTAAAACAAGGTGAAATGTGTTATTTTACAATACAAAATTCTAAAAAAGTCCACTTATTGAAAAGAAATAATTATTCAGAAGAGCCATTTTTCATTTTCAAAAAACCTAAACCCATTGAACAACTATTGCTTTCAAAAAATAATGTCAACATGAAACCAGTTTTGAAGTGCTGAATGTATTTCCAAATAAGATAACTAATTTAAAATTGCATGGATAATAACATCTCGAGTACTATTGAGTTAACTATAAAAGAACTGGCTATTCATATGAACCATATTCAATTAACTCGACATTCTGTGTTCTTGGAAGATCAAGACTGTTTAACTTTTTCTAATTTGGAGCAGTGAAAAGAAAGCTTCAATTATTGATTAATGCAGAAAAGTTCGCCTCATTCTTCATTCTTATCGCCTACAAAATTAAAAAAATCGATAATGTGGATCTGGCCAATTTTGTTTGTGATTTTCATGTCTTACCTCAACTGAAGAGTTCTCCAAAAAGAAGAAACCTATTGGATCAATAAAAAGCTAGGTGTGGAGCGATAGGGAAGAAATGTGAAAGAAGGGACTAAAATCTTTCATTTAAATTCCAGATTTAATTATCCGCCTTTGCTTTCTAACGCAATTTACATATATGCCACAGGAATATAAATATGTATAAGTCTCGTTAGGATGGTTCTGTGCTCTACCAGATATGAGAAATAATAACAGTCGGGCTAGAAGGATAAATGAATAAAAAAAATACTTTGCATTCGATGTCAAATCTTGGGGAATTTATTAAATTTGCATTTCCTTTAGGAGCTGATAATCAAAATTTATTATATAGGTGATAATGCATTTGTGCGTGGCTGAAAGCTGAAAATGTGTTTTTCGCTTTCTAACTCGCTTTCAATTGATTTTCAACTTTCACAAAAAAATAGTCTCTTGTGTATTGTTATGAATCTGTTGAATGCTGCAATTAGTCCTGTTAAAAGGGTTTTAGTGAAGAAGATGTACCGATAATAAAATTGCTAGAAGCTAAAAATTGCTAACTTAATGAAAATGAAATGGTACGTTAAAAATAAGCTTGGTAAATAGGGAGGTTTTTTTCTTTAACACAAGTGTATTATGATGATTTAAGTAATTTTGCTCATTTAAATTTAATTCTTCAAATCGCTTGAACGTGTGTGCTTTAAATAGGAGAACCAGTTTTAAAAAACACCCTCATTTAGACAGTATTATATTCCTTGCAATACTTATAATTTATAAAATTTATTTTATTAATGATTCCTCTTTTTGTTTGATGTTCTTTCTATTAAATGCTTACTGATTATGAAAATTCACAAATTAAGATATTTGAAAATTTGGATTGTTTTTAAATTTATGTAGAGATGTGTCAGTAAACGAGGATTTCTTCAATATGAAATATAATGGATTGAATAAAAAAAACACCTTGGAACAACATTTCACGTGATTGCGAGACATGTTTCGGAAATACGTGATGTAACATTGGCCAGTTACTAATGTTAGACCAGTCACGCCGTTTTGATTCTTTAAAAAATATTGTGCATCATTTTGAGGAGTTTAACATACTCCTTTAAAAATTGATTTAAAACAGAAAAGTATGCAAACTAAAATTGAAGAAATAATTATTTTTGTTAATCACTATACTTTTGAAGCTCTGGCTAACCGAAGTGCTAAAAATATCAATAAAAATCTGAATAGAACAGGAAAAAAAAACATTTATTTTTCCTGAAAATAATTAACTTTTATTATTTTATAGACTAGTTATTTTAAGTATTCTTTTCCTCAATCGTGAATTTTTTTAATTCGTTAAACAGTGATTAGTTAACAGTGACTGATAATAACATTGATAACAATGATAACATTTATTCAGTTAACAGTGATTCGTTAAGTAGTGATTTTATCAAGTAATAAAAAATCCCTGGATCGATAAAAAATTGTTTACTATAAGCGTTGTGCATTGCATGATGGATACTTTCTTCACAATTGATTAATTAATTGATATCATTAAAAGATTAAGAGGGCAATAAAATCACTATTGTTTCATTTAATACTATTACTGTACAAAATTATTCTTGTAAAAACAGAAATAATGGAATTGCATTTGTTTTTGAATCTTGACGATGTTTTGTTACTCAATTTTGAACCTTTAAGAGTTCAAATGTAAAAAAATGGAATCATGTTGAGGAGAACTTCTGCATTACAAATATTTAACATGTGTGGCAGAATAGAATTTTTTTTTTAAATATCTATTTTCTTAAAAACATTTATTTCATTTAAGATTATAATTATTATTTTTCTGAAATAACTCTTTAATTTTAAACCTTAAAAACTTTTTTCTCTTATGATGAGACGTCTATTCCATTATCTATATAAAAAAACATTTTGAAAAATAGCTTGTACTTAGTAAGGAATCAAACAAATCGTTTATTAAAGACTGGAAAAATAAGCAATTAATGAGTTTTAGTTCCAGAATAGAAGGTTAAAACCCATTAAACCAGTAAAAAGTTATTTTTAATTTTTATAAAAAAATCCTCGATTGTTTCTAAATCTATTGTAATTCTGATGTTTTAACTTTAAGATTTTAATATTTTTAAATTCACTTTAAAAATAATTCCAGGAAATTTATTAAGTTTATTTCTATTAGTTTTTTTCTAACATTCTTTCTAATGATCAAATGTATTTAAGAATAACAAAATTTTCAGCTTTTTCATAAAATGACCGTGAGTTTTTTAATTTTCCTACTTAGTTATTTGAAAATTTTTAAAACCATTTTCTTGTCAAACACTCTTTAGCATCTAAAGTCTTTTAGCTGAGAAATTAATCTCAATTATAATCTGCAGATTTTTTAAACTGCATTCATTATCTCACTAACGATTCTTTTACTTACTTTAATTTATTAATTTCAAACATTAAGTGCCATAGAAAATTTAAATAGGATTGTTATTAAGTTTAGTGAATGTTAATTATTAACAATAAAAAGTTATACAAAAGAATCACAGATTTTTATGGAGATATTTTTAAGTTCCACTTTTTTTTTTTTATTTGTACATGATTCGTAAATGTATTTGATTTGAGCAATTATTTTGTTAGTTCTAAAATTATCACATGAATTTTTTGAATTTGTTTTACTGTTATTTGTACCTTATGGTACGATGAGTTTTCTTATGGATTAAATGGTAAATTGAACAAAAATTAATTTATATTCCGATTGATATAAATTATAAATTATATTTTCTAATGCGGAACAGAAGGTACTTTTGCGTGTAAGCATTCATTTTATGAAATTCACAAATTTGACTTCCAAAGTGACACCACTTAGTGTGTCACCATTAGCTTCTATAAAGAATTTGAGATCTTTTAAGGATAACGGCAGACGTGAGAAAATCCTCCACTCCGAAGAGAGCTAAGTGAGTGATACCAACTATTTTAAGGAACTCTAATTAAGCGAGAAGAGAATCGAATCCTTAACTTCCTCTCTAGATTGACGTAGACCCAAATACAGTCGATATCTTAACCTATCAATTCCTGTTTGGGCATTATGAGTAATTAAGGATAATATTTTTACACTTCGCATTTCAGCTATATTTAAATTTTTGCGTTTCTCTTTATCAAGCATGCCATTGAAGTTTGTATCAGTTGAATTTATCATTCTAATTTATATGTAATTTAAAAATTAGTTGAACCTCAATTTTTAATTTTTACTAAACGAGTATTAGAAAATGAAAGATGTTAAGGCAACCCTGTTCGCATTTTATAATTTATAGTAATTATGTAATCCCTTTACTAAAGCCTAGTATGTAATATACAAATGAAATCAACTTGAGGATTATTTAAATGCAATTGTGCGCTAAAGGAAATTTTACTAATAATTGATAAGACAGAATTGTTTTCAAAATTCAATTCTATGAGAAAGCGAATGTGAGGGTTTTTTGTAGTGTTGGCAATTAGGCTTACATTTTTACACCATGATATATATTTAAAAACATATTTAGCAATGGAATAAGTTAATAGGATGTTACAAATATAGAGCTAAACAATAATAAAGTACAATTAAAACATTGAATAAAACACAGAATTAAGTAAGAGACAAGTTTCCTTTTTTTTTCTCATGAATTGAAAAATGTCCAAAATCTTTCTTAGGCTGCAGATTACAAAGAGCAAGGAAATAGAATTAAAAGTTGTGCATCATAAACATATCAGTATAAATGCCTGCTAAACAAACAGGATCAGCAGCAAATTTATAGCCGCTATAGTATTGAAGTACACAAAATGAGAGAGAAAACATTTTGCCCTTTTTTGTGCTGGATCTCTCTGTGAATTCTGCTTTTGAATAGAAAGTGAACAAAAAGCATAAGTAGTTTATTCAATCTTTGAAAATTAATTTGAGATACAAAAAATAGTCTTAAGAAAAATTTGACCATGCTTAGTATCACATGGATGAAAAACTAAATGGAAATTATTTCCAGATATTTGAAATCAACACAACATATCTTCCAAAGTACAATGAATAAGTTTATGATGTATATATATATATATATATATAAGAGATATTATACTTCAGAAAGATTTATGGATAAATATAGTAACACTTGCACAATTACTGTGATTTTATCTGAATGGATGTGTCCAGACAGGAATATCCTTATTAGAGCATCATCATTAATGTCTCATATCTCGGGATCTGTCATGGCATCTTATATGGTTTTCTAATAAAATAACGAAATCGCTGAATGGACAAAATGTAAGTTGTCATACTAGTTACTATATACAATATTTTAGTTTTTGTTTTAATAGGATACATTTATAATGATAGATGAAATTATTTAACTTTTTAGATAGTAAGAGGCCTATCATTATATGCCATTCAACTAATAAAAACCCTATTTTTCAGGTTGCAACATTTGTAACCTGTATTTCTTAAGTTCAGGAAAAGTTAAAAAGAAAGTTAAAGATAATATTTACAAAATAAATGTTTATTAATTCCTAATAAACTTTATATTCTGTTTTGCACGATATAATGCAGTTTATAGAATGTTTCATATAGTTACCTTTGTAATGGAAATATGCCATTCATTGAGTACTGTTTAACATAATATTCTACCGTTTCAAAATATAAATTCTACTACCTGTGTTAGAAGCCAGGCAATTCATAAGGATGAATAAATGGTTGTGAATTAATTAATTTTGTATTTTGATTAGACTTTTCATTTTGTTTTATCTTATTTTATTTATGTTTCGTTTTTTTTTTATTTTAACGTGTCCTTCACCTTATTTAAATGCAATGTCTTTTTTATTCATGATATGGTGTATAGATATATATCTAAATGTCAATTTTAAGTAGATAAATTGTTTGTTGCAAATTTCTTTATTCATCCTTAAGAAAGACATTTTTTAACGTAATTGAAATTGAAATGATAAAAGTTAATATGGTGAGCTTGTAGGTTTGAAAAATATATTGCATATGACTCTGGAGTGGCCTAGTAGAAGAGTGATTTGACATGCTGTGTTTCTAAACTGCAAAGTTAACTGGAAGCCCAACAATAAAATCAAAACGAGAGTTCCCACATGTATACAAGATACATGGACAAGTCAATTCTCTAAGCTGGGAAGTCCCCCCCCTCCCCCATCAAATTTAAGAAGGCCAGAAAAGTGGCGTTACTTATCAGATGCCTCTCTTTGGAATATGAACTACCGAAGTAATTTTGAATAATTTTCTTAACACAAGCATTCTTTACCTCTTTTAATATAAAATTGAAAACGTGTCTTTATAATTATGCGATTTTAAACTAAGACTTAAAAGATATTTCTATTATCTTCCTACAAGTGGCACTCAAAAGCTTAAACAAAAAGTTATGAACAATGGTTGATTGCAGGTAATTAAAAGGAATGTTTGTAGATTCTTCCTTTCAGATTGCATGTATTTTCAATTGATTTTAATCAGTGAGAGTCTTTCAAAATGATTGTCAGAATTTTTCTATTGTTTGAGAAATCCTGCAGAAAGCCTTGCCTTCTAGGTTTTACTAAGTATAGGATATATCATAATTAGTTTGAAGTTCAAAGGTAAAACCTATTGAACAACCAAAATTAGCAAAATATTTACAAACATTTTAAAAAGAATACGAAAAAAATGTAGACAAGATTAAACGAGTAAACTTTTACAATAATAACAATTAGTTAATTTAAAATACATATTGATTATTTGTCTAGTCATAGCAGATATTTTTTTAATTCGAATATTAAGGTGATATGAAATTTCGTTTAGAAACAATGCCAGAAAAAGAATTCATTATTGATTATAGAGTTCTCCATCAGCGTATCTGTACATTTGATCTGTACATTTAATTTTTGAATCTGTACTGAGATGTTAATGTTCAACATCTCAAAAATCAAATAATTATTGGAAGAATTTTCTTTAATATTACTAAGTATCTTAAGGAAAAATAATATTTATGTAGCGAATTTTAACTTGATAGAATGATTCCCAACCATAGTTACAGGCATACATTATTTCTAAACGCGTATATAGAATTTTACAACGTATATATTTATTCTATTTATAAATCCTTTTATTTTCTGTCTAAAACTTTCTTTTTATAAAATATAAAGTTACTAAACAATTATAAAAATACCAGTTTTACAGAGCATGCATCTAAACGTATTAAACACATTAGGAAGGCATCTTTGTTTAAACTAAGTTCTCAAAAGTAAATGAATTTCTAAAACTTTAATTGAAACGAATGTTTTAGTTAAAATAGTAAATGCCTTGTGATTTTTAAAAAAACTGTTTTCCGTCTGGCTCCTACATAATTATTCAGATGCAATGTTTTGCCAATAAACTTCCATTTTTGAATCCAAGTTAATTTCGAGATCTTTTATAGAAATCTATTCCAGTAGCGAAATGTAAATATTTAGCAATGTTAGTGAATAAGAGAAAAGGCATTCGCATTAGATACTCTTATTCAACTTAGAAGGAATTGCACATTATTCTACTTAGTAATCCTATTCAGCAATTGCAATTAGTTGATGTTGAAATAATGATGAACTGTCTGAATGAAGCATATTTATAGCCTGTTAGAGTAATTCTAGGCTATAATACAATGCTGCAGACAGTGCAGTTACGAAACTAAAGTATTTCATGAATCCTCCTTTTCATAGATTATAATTTGATGGAAAATTCTTTTTGCGAAACTTGTACGATTATACAATTTTAGATTTGGATTATGCCAGTTTATTTATTTCAAATGCAATGAATGAACTAAAAAATATTCTTATATTATAAAATATGTTAAAATTATAATTTTATAAAATTCGTTATAATTTATCATAAAACTCCTTTTGTATGTAAGAAATTTTTATAGAAATATAAATTTTTATTATGTCTAAAGAGAAAAAATATTTCCCAAATTATTTTAAATATTTTAAACATTATGACAGAAAAATGGAATTATTTAATAAGAGTTGCTTAGAAAATATGTAGTTAAGCGATTGTAATGGAAAAAATCCGTATTTATTAAATATAATTATTAAGTAAGAAGGCATATATAAATTTTGATAACGTTAAATTTTTTTATTTGGGATTGGTGAACATTGAAAAAAACGTCGATGGCATTTTTTATGTTTATGAAAACGCATTTAAAAAATTTAAAATACGATCTCCAAAAAAAGAACAAATAAATGTAATTAAAATTAATAATTAATTTGAAATAAAATATTATTTTTGCTTTTTAATCTTATATTCAGAAATTTCCCTTTTGTTTAAATAATAAGCTTACTATCTTTTATGCTTTTAGTTTATTAATTATTCAATTTTTGTTGATTATTGCTTTTACTGATTTTAATTGAATCAAAAATTTGATTACTAATAGTACTTTTTGTATCTCTTTTTGTATTTACTTTTATCTGTGCATATTTTTTAAAGTAAAAAATTAAACATAAAAATAGTAATAATAGAATTTTGTCATTTATTTTTCTACTATATCCTGACAATTAAAAATTTTTAAATAAACTTTTTCAATCAAAAGTCTAAAAATTAAAAATAATAATAATAAAATTCTTTATTTGAAAATTTTGTTTGAAACTTTAAAAGATTTCTTTTGAAAAGAAAATTGAAATTTTACCAGGACTCGTTGAATCTTTTACTCTGCATTTTACAGCTTTTTAAAAAGATTTCCACCCACCACATTAAAACAATTATTTTTACACTTTTTTAATTGTGTAGACTATTAATATAGATAGGTATTCATCTGTGTAATACAGTAAGTTTATTATAAATTAAGCATTTAATGATAGTTTTTCAAATTTCCTAATTTACCACGTGAGAAAGAAAGAAAATCGCGCAAAAAGTACTTCCTCTCTTTAAATAAAATTGTAATACAAACTTTTTGCACCTAATAAAAACAGATAAAAAATAAAAATGCAATAACATTCAGATATTTTCTTGCTTTTAATTAAAAAGAATCCCTAAGACTTTTTTTTTGTTCAGACAAAGTAAGACTAATTACAGATTTTTTTGTACTAATTTTAGCATCAACTGGGAATTAATGCAATTTAGTCGAGCGTAGTTCGTTAAATTAGTAACTCTTCACTGCTCTAACCCTTTAAAAATGTGATTCAGTCTTGGTGTGCAGATAAATGTTTGACTTTTAGACAGTTCTACAATCTATTCGTTAAATACAATTTAGTAATAAAGTGTTCCACAGCATTTGAAAAATAAAACTGCAGACATTTTTTGTTGATTCAGATTGATTCTTACTATGTCTTTGATGAGAAGGAATATAACTCAAAGGATCACTTAGTCAAAATACAAGAGATATTCGAAATTCACAATATTTGATTATTCAAGACTCTTTGTAAATGCTGATTAGTTTTGGTACATAAAGATTTGTTTTAAGTTTAACTAGTTCTATATTTGTTTGAGAAAAAGGCCATTCCAAATAGGTTCTAGGATCTCGATAATTTAGTCTGATGAATGAGAATTGCGAATTATGAGAATACATAAAATACTAATGGATGTGTCATTCAAGTTGGATTCCTTCTACTTTCCTATGCCAAATGTCCTGATCATCTGAAGAAAAAAACGTAGGGAAATAAAAAAAAATTATACTCTTAAAATACAATTAGGTTTAGAAAATACATTTTACTTTTAACAGGTTCATATTTTTTCGTTAAATAGTTTACATAGAGTATTTGAGGTAAATTCTTTTTTGTATTAGCATATTCTTTCTTGACCACGTAAAATATGACAAGCAATCAAATATCACAAAAAACAATTCGTAATTTTCGTTTGTAGTTATTTTTTTTAAAACCAATATATATATATATATATATTTATATATATTGTTTGTTAAATGCAATTTACTAAACAATCATTACAGATTTTTAAAAATGGAAAAGAAGTTAATGAAAGTCATTCGAAATTGATTCCTTCTACATCATTCTACGAAATGCTATGATCACCTATGAAATTTTGGGGAGCAATCATTCTGAAAAGATAGTATTGAGTTAGTTATAACTCTGTAAAAATACTATGATTCTTAATTCTGTTAAAGTATGACAGAAGATTTTGAACAGAGTAAACCGATTTCATGAATTGGAAATTATTACATAAAAATGAACTTACGGATTAAACAATAGAAGAGACATTTAAGAAATTATATGAACATGAATTTAAAAAATTTTGTTATTACCCCATTTTTTAAAAACAGAACCAATATCGATTATTAGTAAGATGTTATAATTACTATAACATCAGAGTCCCAAATAGTAACCAAGAACAATCCTTGACAAGTACAGGAGTGGAGTCAGGCTTTTATATTCCAATTCACCAAATTATCTAATTCTAGCATGGGGGAAAACTGAAAAAATCCCTCAAGGCGCTCACAACATGCTGGCACAATCTACTGAATCTTCTGGTTTTCGAAAACAGTGATTGCATAGTAAGAGATTAAAGAAATATTTCATACTGAATATTTGATTGAAATACACACGCTTTTTACAAATGAAAACGAAATTTCTGTATTAATATAACACGTCTATTTTTAATTTAGTAACGAAATTAAATTCAAGCCAATGAAAAAATCAAATCAAAAGTCATCTTAAGTTGAATAGAAGGAACATACGATAAAAGGTTTGGATATGTAAAGAAATATTTTAAAAGCAACAGTTTTTTTTTTAAATAAAGGATCTGCAATCCGCACATTGAGAGATTTATTCATGAAAGTAAATTCAAACTACTTTGACCTAATGTTAAAACCTTTCTAAAATAAATCGAATAAATGAATTAAAAAATAAAAGCTATATTTAAAGACATTAAAAGTTTCAAGCATGGCACTCCTTAATCCCGCCTATGAAATGTAGCCACTCATAAAATAAATTCCAACCATGTCCTAGAATTAATTGAGTAAAGCCATTTAGTAAATGCCCAGCAAATCCTATCGCAGTATGTTAAAGAAAATCAAATTTTCAAAAGTTTAATTATTCACCAGATTAGTAGTGGCAGGAAGCATATCCTCTATCTCTTTTCTTCTGGATGTAGACGTTTTATCGGAAACAAAGATCTTGTCAGAGAAAATAAATCTCTTCTCCTGAAAAAGTGCTAACTGTCATTTTGCAAGAAAGATGGAAGCTGCGATACCATCCAGGCTGATTAATTTGCTTCTCGAAGGAGCAGCTAAAATTTTTGATCGATTCATAAATTCATTACATAGCTATGTCACTATGAGCAGGATTAATTGAGAAGTGAATGAGCGGTTTCTTCGTGCTTTATTTCATTTGATTTATTGATTTGAAATGCAAGACAAAGGATTTTAGTAGAAGAAAGATAATAAATTATGCGGAAGTAATCAACCAAGAAAATGAATTCTTCAATGTAACTCGTGTCATCGAAGGCTCTGTAAGAACATTCCGGATTTTTAAGGGAATTTGCTTCACTAATTCGATGACATATGCTAGAGAATAATTCTCGGCATGATTGAGTGACTGGGCTTGTAATTAGAACTATTGAAAAATGCTTGATGGATTGAAGATTCTATAGTCAAGAAAAAAATAGCTTGGAAGTTTGTTGCTTGTATAAAATGTTACATATTACTTAATTATTGAATTAGAATCGAGCATTTTATACAATTTTCATGTTATTAATTAGTACTTAATTTGTTTTCTTTTATTTATACAATAATTTTTATATATGCTGTTAACTATAAGAATGTATATTAAGGGCTCCAAAAGTTTAGATAATTCCTTTTGATTTTGTCCATTGAAATTTATTTACTTTTTTTCTCCTTGAAATATTAATCATAAAATATCTACAATAAATAACTAAGAAAATTTGTGCTTAAATATTTTTATTTAAAAATGAAAATATACTGACAATATTGCCGATTACCTTTGAAATGGCAGGGTTTTTCCACTGGATTCTTTATTTTCCACTGGCAACGATATTTACCTCCCAAAGTTGGAGGATTGTAGCAAAGGCCACATTAACCTGAGTAAATCTCGAAAGGTTGTGTAGTATAAAATCCACAAAAGGAATAGTAGAAACTGCTTTCCTGGTGTAGAATTCATTCTAATTAAATTTTAAAAATTAATTTTCAGAGTAATACTTCCATGTACTACAAGCTATCTATGTAATTCAAAAGTTTGTTGGTGATCCGAGAAATTAAAAAAACTAGAAGGATAATAATGAAAAACGTAAATGTAATACAATAAAAACTAATCAATTCTTTTTTAGTGGAATTTTAATAAACAAGTAATATGATTATATTAAGTATACATTTTTGTCAATTTTAAGTAAAATCATTAAAACTAAATATTGGAATGAGTTTTATGCATCATTCAGAAAAAGTTTTTATCTATTCATTAAACAGAAAGAAAATTCCCTATCAAGGGCATAAATTTTAAAACTAAGACATGAAAACAGTATGTGCTTCATATTACAAATTTCCATGGATTGAACTCAGACTACAACAAGTGTCCAAAAAATCTTTTTTTTTCTAATGACCAAGAAACACATTGCAGAAAAACACTAAAAAAAGACTGAAGAAAATCAACAGCAAGCTTCAAGGATAAAACAAACCCTTAAAATCCTTTTCCCGGGGAAAAAACAAAGCGGACGACACGGATAGAAAAATTAATTAACTTTAATGCTAATGCTCATTAGATGGGCATTTAGAGACATTGATCCTGGGTGTTGCCAAGTAGTGAAGCCAAAATTAGAGGCGTTTTTGTGAACTCAATTTGATTTCCAGCAATGAGGAGGGAAATTAAGTTAGTGGAATCGACCGCAATTGGTTTATAGGAAAGGTTTTGCTTTCGATTGACGATCCAGAGATACTCTTCAATTAGCAATAAACACGAGGGTGGTTTTTATTCTTTGAAATCTGTTGCTGCGATAAAGACTTCTTTTAATGCGCTGGAAGAGATTTATGTTAAAAGCTGTAGCATTGTGTTTTATGGCTCGTTAAATTTGCAGTGGTTTCTTTATCGAAAAGCTTGTGAAGCGTTTATTTATGGGTTGATTGACTTTTGCATAACGTCCTTAAGAGCAGGACTAATTATTCAACGGATGCGGTTACAAGGGATACATGTTTTCATTTCATTTAGTTTTCATTTTTGCTTCTTTATTGAATTCTTTCTGCGCAGTTTATTGAAAAGAGAAATGACAGTTTGGAAAATGAAATCAATGTTTCTCTTTATTTAAAACCGGTCAAAAACCGGTGTTTTATTTGGGTAGAATATTGGAATAGAAAAAGAGCATATCAGTTTGCCTTTAAACTGATATAACTGGTTTTGGTAGAATAATTTTTATAATTTTCATTAATGTATTTTCAAGTTTTATACAGATAACTATGTAATTTATTTTACTGATTTTAATGTAATGATATTTTTGAATTTATTCACAAATAGAGAGTTTGAATCCAGAAGTACGTTCAAAAAATAATTTGAAGGATAATATTGCATTTTAGTTGTATATTAATGACAATGTGCAATTATCTAATACTCGTATATTTAAAAACGCTGAATGTCTTATAGTAAGAAGAATAAAAAAAAATGTATTCTACAATCTTATTAAATTGATTTACTTTCTTGCAAAGCAGTTAATATTACACCACATTTACATTCTTTTAATCTTAGAATTAATTTAATATGAGATTGATTGCTTTGGTCCATTCTCAAAGTATTAAGTGATTAATTTGTGCTTTTGAAAAGACTTAACAGGCAAAATTTAAGCACAATTAAGTGATTCAGGTTTATAAATGACAATATTATTTTAAATATCTTTCATAAACATGCACACATTTTGATGCATTGTGATTTCATAAACAGGCACACATCGTGGTGCATTGTGTTTTCATAAACATGCACACACATACTTTATCACATATTGTGATTGAGCATATCCTTTACGTTTCATATAATAGTGGCCCAAAAGTCAATGGCATAATTGTTTTTGATACATTAATGCTGTTTAAGTGGTAACAAGAAAATAAATATTGAATAAGGGATTTATTATTTCGCTGCATTTTACCAGATTCATTTTCTTTTTAACATTCACTTAGTAAATTGAATGTTAAGTCCTGTAAAGTAGCATTTATATGTTTATGCTTTTGGTTTAATGTTTTATTGCTTTAAAAGTATTCCGTATTATATTAAATCTAATTTCTAATCTAATCTTTATGTAATTTCAAAAATTTAGAATTTTGATACTGTATGAAATAATATCCATTCGAAATGCATAGAATAAATCTATACTTCCTTTGATTTCCATATTTGTAGGAATCAACCACTTCACTCTAGAAGATAAACCCTAATTCCTAGCTTACTGACATTCAAAATGACTTTTATTTCGTGATATGCTCATCTTAGCGTGATAGATTGGCAATACGTATGGGAAAAAATGAGTTATCCTTAATGAAAAGATTATATTCTGAAACATTAGAAAAAATATTTTTGTTTTATAAATATCAGTAAGCTTATTTTGATCTAGAAATGAATAAGAACATGTCAACCGAATTTCTACGGAGATTTCGTATATTTTAAGGAATCGGTTTTTAAATTTTTACTCGCAATTTCTTTTTACGATCAATATATTACATCTATGCCAATTTCTTAAAAAAAAATGTAAATTTTATTGTGTCAGTTTTAAGCTGTCAGTTATGGTAAAATTGGAATTTTATAAACATATTGAACTAATTTTTCTCTGTATGACGCCGATCTCAGATAGAATGAAATTGGCTGTTATATATGTCGGTATTTTATTTCAAATGCTAAATACATTTGTAGATAGGAAGCAGCGTTAAGCTGGATTACTCGTGGAAACAGATATGCGGCGGGAGACAGAAAGGAAAGGTTGTGTTACTGCAGAGATGGCTCTTCTAATCAATACAAATGCAATTTCTGTTTGCTGGGCTTGTGCCAGTCAGAGCTCGAATTCAACAGAAAGTAAGCGAATTTCTTTTTCTATATTCTGTTAATTGTCATCCTTGCTGTCATAAGTGGACAGCAAGGATGAAACCATTCAAATTGAATCTTTGAGAAAGTAATGACTGTAAGAGATGCATCCTGCAACTTTTTTTCATATACTTAGAAAAGTTTCAACAACATGTATTATATGCTGTCCAATCACAATTTAGAATATTTTTCTAGCTGAAAACGTTAGAAAAATCCAAAGATAGACATATTTATCATAAATAGAGTATCCTAGAAAATATTTAAAATTGCAAAACATTTATTTATTTTAATTTTATTTTTAGAAAATGATATACCTCGAGAAAACCCAATACAATAAAGAAATAAAAATACAAATAACAAATTGTATTGCAGAAAACATTAATTTTCGTAATTGATAGTTACATATAATAATAAATAAATCGGATGTACAATCTGTTATGCAATTGTTAAATATTGACATAAAATATGAGCTAATGAGTATTAGTCAAACATATAGGGCAAAATTTAATTTAGCATAGTTGCATGAGTAGCATATTGTTAATCAAATGATAGGAAATTTTTCTGACAATTTTTTGCTTTACAATAGTATAATTAAATTAGGATATATTGTATCAGTCATAAATTAAAATAAGCTATTGATGTTAATCTAACATTATTTTATGGAGCAAATTGTTTTGACAAACAAGATTATTATAAAAAGAAAACTAAAATAAAAATATGAGAATACATACACATAATAGCATGTGTTTATAATGCTTTATTAATGAGAAAATAAATATATTTTAATAAATTTAAGTATGTAAAATTAATATACTCCTTACATAATTTATGTTAAAAAATGTCATTTTTAAGTCTGAGAGTTAAACAAGACAAAATCATAAAAATAATTAAAATGTCAACATATGGGAAAACCCGGAAATATAGCGAAAATTAGTTTTTACAGTGAAAGATGCATTGAATTTATATAGTCTTATTCAGAAACATGAAACAGACAAAATAAATTTGGAATTAAAGTATTTAATTTTACGGAGAAAGTTTAGGAACAATTCTACACCTTATTTGTAAAAATATACTTGCCTCAGAAGTTAAGGTAAAGCTGTTTTTATGGCTAATTTACAAACAAATGAACATAAAATTTGAATGAATTGTACATTAAACATATAACATAATTTTAACATCAAGCGAAATTTACTAGCGAATAATTATCTCTTGTACAAAACCCCATTCAGTGAGGAAAAATAAATGACTAACTTTTATGGAAAAAATTAAATAAATGTGCTTTGATTTGGTATGTGTTCACTCTTAGTTGTAATACATTGGCCTCATAGACGTTTCTTACAGCCAGTTGAGTTGGCAGACACCAGAATTGGAAGTAAAGACTATTATATGGAACATTTTGGTTCCAGCTCATTTTACGATCTTACTTAAAGCAATCACCTGTTTGCCACACTAGTCCCAAATATGCTCTATGAGATTAAAGTCCGGATATCGAGCTAGCCATTCTATTCACTCCAAACCCTGATTTTCAAGACATTCATCAATCTACCAAGATTGGTGGAGTCAAGCCTTTATTAAGATGGAACTTATTACCGAAGTATCAGCATATGATCTGACATATGGATCTTGCTCTGTTATCTCCTAGTAATCATATTTTCTCTTTGGGTGGTTACACTGACCTAAATGATCACCAAATAGATTCCCGCCAAAATTATGATTCCCTCTCTTCTAAAACTGTTTTTCAACATTGGAAACCTTGTCCTCTCCGATTTGATTTGATTTGGTTTGTCGCTCTACAGTCATCTTGCGCACACTGGGACCTACAGTTTAAAGTAGATTTCGAACAACTACAAACATCTATGACACCGACGGGACTCGAATCCGAAACCTGTGGTACCGAGCGCCAGAGCGCTAGTCACTCGGTCATCAAGCCCCCTGCCCTCTCTGAATCAGAACACGATCTAAATTACTCTCCAGAATAAATCTGTACTCGTCTATGAAGAATACAGAAGCCCATTGTTGTTTGGTCAGGTAACATACTCTCTTGCCCGACGTGAAAGGGCACTTCTCTGATGACGGTTAAAAGGGACAATCACAATGGAACGCCTTGTAAAGAGTCTTTGATTGCAAAAGGCTTTTTCGTGCTAGCAGATATTCTCGTCCATGTTGCGGCAAAATGATTCAAGATTGGCTGAAGCACAATAGCGTTCCTCCTCCTCCTTTAAGCCGAAAGAGCAAGATATTGATCCTCAGAAGTTTTAATTCATGGCCGGAATGGAACATTCATTTCTTTGAAAATGAATTCTCGTATTGGAACAAATGACATCTATCCCGATAATCTTTTATCCACCCATACAATCACAACCTTCTAAACGAACCACGTAATATCTTTTGCAATATCCATTGCCAACAATACCTTCTTTCCAATAATAGAAAGTCAACGAGAAGTAATAAAAATTAAACACAACTTTTAAAAAATATCAATATTTAGCTGTTTCCTCCAACTTTTTAAGTATCCAATTCTCTGGAAATTGAGGGATAGATAAAATTCTTTCACAACATTTTTTTTAGAGTTTATGTCAATATTCATATAAACTATATTTTTACCTTTATTTTCATTCTTTTAAGGGGCTGTAAAAACAGATTTTATCTTAACTTTTGGAAGACAATGTATGAGCCACATTAAAATTATAACAAATAGTATAAATGATAGGATATCATGACATTTCTAGAATTTTTAGTGTAAATTCTACATAATTTATTAATGTTGAATTTAAGTGAAATAAGTAAATTTATTAAGTAAAAAGTAAATTTATGGATAAAGTAAACTCCGCCTTCGAGTAAATTTATGGGAATTTTTAAATATAGAATATGTTTTAGAGATGAGTCCAATGCTTTTATTTAAAAAGAGACTTTCTACAAGTCAGTAACTTAGACGCTTTTAATGTTGTTAGCATAGTGATACAAATGAAATGTTAAATTCAAATGTAATAACTAATAATAAAATATTCATAGACTCAAATTTTTGTAATAATTTATTTTAAAAAAATCAAGTTGATAAAATTTTAATTAAATTGTTTTTTGTAGGATAAAATTAAATATAATATAAGCAAAATTGAAGATTATTAATGGAATTAAAGCCTTTTATTTACTATTAATCTTTAAAATCTTTTACTGAATTGCTACAGTATATTTTACAGAGAATCATTTGATTAAAAACGACATGCACATTTCATGCAGGCTCATAAGACTAAATATTTTTATGATATTATGCATGGTGTTATTGCCAGAGTTTATTTAAATACTTTCTTTGTAAAAGTCAAAGCAGACTTGTTGATTGAATAGTTTAAGTATTTTTCAAAGAATTTCATATGGAAAGTATTAAAAGCTAGATATAGATTAGATTCTACTCTCAATATTACTAAAGAATATTCATACATTGATGCTGTGTAACTCACAATAACTAAACATTGAAGAATTTTGCACCCTTCTTTAATTACCATTATCCAATTCTAATAACTTTCTTGATATTACCATTGGATCATTTTCGATTAAAATGCCACCATTAAAAATCATAAAAAGTATTCTATGTCTTTGTCCTGAATCGAATGCATAAATACAGTCTTTTTACCAAATAAAATATTTTCCTATGTCTGAAGTAATTTTTACTTAATTTTTATTATTTAAAAATGTTATTTCTGATTAGCATTGAATTAGAGCGAATTTAAGTTGTATCATCCAGTGCTTCGAAAAGGCTGGCGAGAAAATAGAATTCAGTCATTAAATCAGAATCTGGCTTACATTACACGCTATGAATCATTAATTACTTATTATGCAATTTAGGAAAGGTGCCGACTGCAAACATTATGCTTCCAAGTTGTTAAAATTAGCTGAGAGGAAAATGCTGAGTTTTCTAAATGCAAATTTATCCGAAACTTTACATGTTACTAAAGATAACTTACCAAGCACTGTGTGTAAGAATAGGGTAGTTAATTCAACTGTACCTTTAAAGTCTTTTTGGATGTTAATGTATTGAATTTTTCAGATAAGGTTGAATGTAAAATTCTAAAACTACATAAAAGAAAAATTAACCTTTGCTAGTTTAAAAGAAAAATTTTTAAAGTATTTCTCCAGAAGTAAAGAAAAAGTGTGCATAACTTTTTAAAAATGCATATATGTTCATATTCCCCATAATAATCAAACAGTTCTTTCAATATCCGATGATATTCAAGATAATAAGTTACATCATTATTAAAATTAGATATCATTTCTTAGAAAAAGTTCTGTTATCTGCTCTTTTTCATAGCTACTTTCCTAAAGTTTTTATAATCAAATTGCTATCTTAGAAGAATGATTTCTTTGAGCAGCTTGAATTCGATACCAGACTTAAGTGAATATGTGGGACCTACCGATCAATCCTGCTTTAATTCGTTGCCAAGACCTTTGTCATGACGAATGAGTAACGGTTTTTGATTACTGTCCTTAAAATTGAATTTTATCGGATCGCTTTAATCAGAAGGACCAGGCCTGCTGGCAGATTTCTAGACAGGAGATGTTTTCTTTTTACG
The DNA here is from genome assembly GCA_021605095.1 of Caerostris extrusa. Classification (NCBI taxonomy): domain Eukaryota; kingdom Metazoa; phylum Arthropoda; class Arachnida; order Araneae; family Araneidae; genus Caerostris; species Caerostris extrusa. Next base: position 22,901 of record BPLR01003414.1, read on the forward strand.
GGGTTGGATTGTCAGCACTATGCCCAACGCTCTACAGCCATATTAGACCGGGACATACTATTTAAAGTGGATTTCGAATCACTACAAACATTCATAATGGGGCTTTCGAATACATTGTAAATCTAATTAAATTCAAGAGGAAATGGGATGATATTGATTATGGAATAAATAACTAAATTTGATCCAAAATCTGCTTTTAAAAAAAGAAAATTTCTATATAAATGCAGTTGTTATGAACTTTTCTTGTAAAAGATGAATGGCAATATGAAAAAAACTAAGTGTGTGTCTAAAAATTCAATACTAATACCAATTGATTAATAATGTTAAGGGAGCATAATCTAACAAAAATAATTAATTAACTAATAAATAACTTTCTGAATGTTTGTTAGGATTGTATCATAAAAGGTATCAAAATGAATGAGTAAGTTATTCAAAACTGATGTGTATGTTATTGAAAAGGTCAAGGTTTATGTAGAATAAGAACGAAGCGAAACGAAATATGGAAAGGAAAGCACGCTATTTTGAAAATGGTTTGAATATGAAATAAAGACTTTTAATTGAGATTAAAATTAAATCCTGTTGTTCATACTGTGTATTCTCACATTCTTGTGTTTTTACTGCAATCTCGTTTCTGAAATAATATCAATTTCTGGCTTTTCTCATAAGATTTATCTCACATAAAAGGCGCACTAAAACGCGCCAGGCAAATGGTAAGCCCTGTTTATGATGTTTATTGTGCAAAGGAAATGGGGAAAATAAGAGATCACTTAAAAATGTAGCCGAATGGGAAAAATGTTTCGCACATAACGCAAGTACCTCCTCGTTTTGTAGCACAGCTGCAAAGAAGTGCGTTTCTTTCTGGTATTGTCCTGAAGGCGCGTTCCAGAGAGGGCCAAATGGATATTAAGGCTGGAAAGAGGTTATTTACTCAGTGAGGGGCGGTTCCAGAATGGTTGGCAATATTAGTGAACGTTTGTTGTGTTTCGCCTGGATGCATGTTGCGTCAGAGTATTAGTCTGCTGTGAACTTTGAGGTTTCAAAATATCTTGCTCACTTTCTTCCAGGCTTTTTCACTTTGGAGAAAATAATTATTTCTTTAGATGCAACAACTATTGTTTCTTATCCTTTGAATCAGATTGTTTTGCTACTATTTCAATGAAATTCATTTTTTTTTTTTGTTTGCTTGTGTGTGGGGGTATGTGTGTGTGTATTTTCTTCGAAGTAGGGAATCCGGGATATTGTGTCCAAAAGGCCTTATTTGTTAATAAATATCAGATAATGTTTGCTAAATTGTTTTAAATAAATAAGATTCCTTTAAATTTTATATTTAGTTCACACCTTTTTTTCAGCCGAGAAAATGAGAATTACAGAAACCTTGCACCAGCATTCATTATTGAAAGTTATTAAATACTTAGAAGGTTTTACTAAATAATAAAACTATTTTTAAATTTTGGATAACGCCAGTCGTGTTTTTTTTTAAATGAGGTAAATTTTTTACCCTATCCACTACTCTACAGGGGGAATCATTTAATTTAATTTCTCCCTTATAAAAATTTTTTAAATCATTTTCTCCTTTTCATATTTTTCAACATGATATAAAAACAAAGTCGAAATTATTGTTAGACAATGCTTAAAAGTCCTTAACAGTATCAAAAAGTAGTTTCTAAATGTCTAATAACACTTAAAGTTTGTTAATTTGATAATCAAGTCATAAATTAGCCTGTGGCAGAATAATCGTTTCATAAAGTACTTGCATTGCTTATTGAATACAATATTTATTTATTTATTTATTATTATTATTATTATTTTTCTGCAATTTCCTAGAACAACAAAAATACATTTTGTTACTTTTAAAATAAGAAGGATCAATGTTTATTCAATAAATATTTTTTTTTTGAAAATTCGGAACGCAATTTTGCAACAGGCATACGGTTATTTATCTTACTGCTTTCATATGATTGGTTTTAAGATATTAGAATGTCACCATGGTGTTTTTTCCTTAGTATCTAGCTTGATTTTTTTTTTTTTATGCGTATACATATATTTTTTTTTACCTCTTTTTAGAAATATTCAATCCTAATAATTTTTTTTTTCCAGAATAATCTTGTTAATTTATTTAAATTTAATTTGTTAACATTTTGGGTAATATTATAGTTTGTTTTTATGAAAAGATTACATTTATTACAATGAAATAATTTTTAGAATTATTATTAGCTTCTTTCAAAATGTATTTTTCGTGACATTCATTCAATGGGGAAAAAAAGTCTCCAGTATTATAAATGCGAGAAAAAAAAATCAGCTTTTGCCAAGAAATTCAATGTATTTCAGCCTATGGATTCTAAGTTCACTATAAGCCTAAAATATTTTAAATTTTGTTTACAGTTTATTTTTTCGATACCTTATAATTATTTTGAATGTTAACATGCCAAGAGCTAGAATAGATCATTTTAGTAAAAAATTCAGGATGTGTTTGATGAAATCAGTGGCTTTTAACTCAGTTGTACATATAATGTACAATCCAGTTACACAATATTGCTGTAATCAAAATTTTGAAGGTAAAATTTGCGCATCTATCTTTTTTCCCATCTTAAAAGATGTATTTGTCGGTTCAGTTATCTGCTTAAACGACATCAACTTCAAGAATTTGTCAGTTATGCTATCTTTTTCAATTATATTAAGTAAAATTGATTGCGCGCATGAAAAGATTTTTCTTAATAGATATGGCTATATTGGAACAGCCGACTTTTATGCGCATGTTTGACCGGATTAACATTCATCTTCAAAATATCGGATAAAAATCTAAATTAGCTGTCACTTACAAAAAATTCCCGCCTTAAGTGTTAAACTGATGCTATCAGCAAGTGATTTCTATCCCCTTGAGTGTTTCGGGGAATTTTAGTTTCACTAATTAAGAACTGAGATTTTCGCCATACAGCTAAATAAGGTGTCATTAACTAGCTTAGCATTTCTCTTTGAAGATTAAAGATTAACTGAATTGTCTGGAGTTTCAAATTACATGAAGATTGGAATATTATATATATAACAGTTAAGGGTGGAGTTCGTTACGTTAAAAAATTAATACCCTCATTTTAGATCGGGTATCAGCTATATAGTGCTATATTTTATAAAAGAAAGAACTGATATAAACTCTTAAAGTTATGAACTAAACGTATATGAAGGTAATTTTAAGAAGGTCTACCATTTTTACTCTAAAATACCGTCATGTGATTTGTGTCAAAAATTTGAAATTTAACTGAAGATCTTAGCAAATTAAAAATTAAAAAAATTAAAAAAAATTAATTATACAAACATTTCATTATAATAAAAAACATGAATCCACAAATAAATATTTCTTTCCAAGAAAGAAGTTACATTCTAACATTATGAAACTGATGGAAATAATAATTTTTATTAACCAAACATTTGTTGAACTGAGTTAGCTTGCATCATGAATAAAAACGAGCATTATGAAAATTACGAATTTGCATGAAAGATTGCAAAAGACATTTTTTGTGCTATAATTTTTTTTCTGGTAAGATGTATGAGAAGAGTTTGTTTAAAGGCGGTCTATTGAAATTGAAATTGTACTGTAAGCGTCACAATGATTTACCCTCAAATATGTACATTTTCTAAAAAAGGCTGATTTTATTTTACAGTGAAAATGAAGGTACATATTAATGCTCTGCCTTATAGTCATAAAAGCGAAATAATTAAATATTTTCCTCAATTATTTAATTAATTCGATCAAGAAGAAAAGATATCTTCCAAATACTGTATCAAATGGACAACCTTTTGTATAGAAAAATTAAATAAAGTATAAGAGTAAATTTAATTATAAATTTATCTAAATTGAATAGTTAACCGAAAACTAAATAGTAATTTGTTTAAATGAGTAATGCATGCTTATCCGAAGTTATTCTGAAATATTTCCCTTTTTTAATACTATTTGAGAATTCAATTTTTAATACTGCCTTTTGGAAATTTTCATAATTTTACTACTATTTGAAAGCAGTTGTTCAATATTTAAACGAATAATTTGTATTGCTATGGGGATATAATTAATTAATTACATTTAATTTTTGAATATAAAGTAATAATTTTATTATTTCCTCAATTTCCTATTCGTTTTTGCATCTTATAACTTTTGATGGTTAAACCTTATTTCTCTTGTAGTGTTTGACTAGTTTCTTAGAAGAAAACTTATAATTAAAAACTCACGAGAATATTTTCAAAAAAGGTTGATAGACGTCCTTCTGAAATGTTTGCATGAGACTTAATGCAAATATTTTACAATATAATAAGCAAATACTATTCGTATGAAATGTATTATTTTGGGGAATAAAAAAACAGGCACCTAAGCACTTTCTTAAAATAAAGTTGATTACTGTTGACAACAGAATGGATAACCATACAATATCTCGAGATAGATAGCTACAAGTTTTCAAAAAGAGAAAAGATAATAAATTAAAAAATCTGTGTGAGCAAAAACTACACAAAAATTGAGAAAACTAGCCTGATGTGATGAAATCAACACAAAATTCCACGTGAGGGTCGGGGAGAATTGTTTCTTTTAAAAAGTATCTTGATGAGATATGATGCATTAAAAATAAAAACCCACCTCGTGCTTTACACAATCTGACCTGAAGACACTACATATTACATATAAAACAAGGAGTATAAGCATGTCATGACAGCACCTTTGTGCAGACTTCTAAAACGCAGGGATTGAACCATTTGAACTCGGGTTTATCAATCATAGTGTAAATGATAAATCTCTGGTATCTGACATCTGCCATTTTACTCATTAGAGACCGCAGCGGCACCTAGGAAGTGGAACAGAGAGTAACAGCATGTTGTCCTTCTGCTGCATTGTTGTTTACAGCTTAGTTGCATGACTAAAAGCTTAAGGCACTTTATTAAAGCAGAAAAAGAGTTGATAACCTTGTAGAGTTTGTTTCTTCATTTAACCTTGAGCGTATTCGGGAAATGACAGTATTTGAGTAAAGCTGGAAGATTAAGTAGGGTGGTTCCGGTGACGTTATTTATTTTGAGATGAATGGATTGTTCATTCTGATCGATCGGTTTTGATTAGTAACTGCCACCTCTATTTTCTCAGAGCATGGTGGCCTCATGACTGCTGTTGTATGTGCTTCCAAAATCACAACTTTTGACAATCGAATTTGGAGATTGGGAAAGTTGGTAAATGCCATTAGCATTACAAGATCTGAAGTGTTACTTGAATTGTGTGCTAGTCAACCCTTTAAAAGGCGTGGTCGAAAGAGTGTGACATTAAAAGGTGTGGCACGTGTATGACATATCAGTTGCTATCTTAGAAAAGTATTAGAAATCTGTTAAAAGCGAACTTGAAACACAAAGAAATCATTAGATTGTTTCATGTTGTATATCAGACAAGGACACTAAGTATCCAATTTATAATAACATTTAATAATATAAAAATAATAATAAATAATATATTTTTTAATTTACTGGTTTCAAAATAGATTTCATTTGTTACAAATTTTGTTCGATATTAATTTATAAAAATTTATGAAATTGAAAAACACAATGAATACAATACAAATTAAATTAATATATTAAAATAAGAATGATGCTTTTAAAAAGCTGTATTTAAACATGATAGGATTTCAGCGCATTTACTAAAAGTATCTGCCTAGTACCAGATAAATTTCTTTTCTACTAATCATTTTTTGCCTACCCACCTATATCTTATTTTCTGGCAATAACAATCTTATTTAGAAAGCTGATACTTGATCTTCTGAAATGTTGAATTCAATTCTCTTAAACTATTTGAATAAATATTAAATTACAATTTCAAAAGTTTCTGAAAAACAAAATTCTGGTTACTTTTGTTTAAAAATAAGAAAATATACATATTTATGAGTAGATTCTTTTGTTAAATTTACAAAAATTGCAAATGTAATATAATTGCATTAACAGAATAAAAAAAAATGTAACCAAAGAAATTGAATTACTTTTGATGACTTTAAAGAAAACTTGAAGCAAAAAGTTCCATATTTAGTAGCAAAATGTGAGTATGCAGGTTCTCGTTATGCCCTCTGACTAACGCTGAATGTGCTACATTGTAATTGTAAATGATATTTAGGTCACCTGGCACTAGAAAATAACATTTAAAAAATAATTATCAGAATAACAAGGCTGTCAAACAGAGCATATATTTTCATATTTATGGATTTGAATCTTAAATTTATTCTTGGAGATTTAAAGCAGTTTTTCCTTAATGCTTTTTACAGCTTGTTAAGCCTAAAAGTCTATTGAATGCTTAAGCTTAGAAAGCCTATTTGAATGTTTTTATTCAGTTAGAACATATTTTAAAGCTCTTTATATCTCAAACTTCTTTTTAGAAACTTATAAAAATATTCCTTTTGGGGTGTTATCTTATAATTTATTTTTTTATTCCTATAATTCGTTCCCTAGTTTTATAGTTTTGATGCAGTCCTATTTGTTTGATAGAACTGTAGTGTTGCGTGCTCCTGTTCAAAACTCTTAAAACTTATTTTATATTCTGTCCAAGTAAATGAAATGAAACACGTCGTATATGAATAGGTGACGTGTGTGCAGCCCAAGTTTTGATAACTTACGAATTTTAATTATAAAGCTTGAAGTTTCATAGAAAAATCAAGTTTCCAAACAGTTATCCGCGTTAAAAATTAAGGTAGTAATAATATTAATCAATTTCTATGAATTACAAATCTTTTTAAATCCTTACAAAATATTTCAATTGCAATAGAACGTCGTAATAACTTATTATAAAGTGTATAGAGAAATTATGCGTCATACGTAGCGTAGAACTTTATGGAGGAGTAATATGTAGACTTTTATAGTGAAGCAAATATTAAATTTGCGTCACCCTAATGATTTAAAGGAGCTCCACAGTTTTTGCAGAATTAATAGTAGATGCACTGTATTGATGCTGTAGGAATTTTATTTATTTATTATTTTCTTTGTCCAAGCATGAATATGTTATGAGAACTCAAAAAATTTCTTCCACCTTCACTTATTTAAGGGAATAATGGCCAACTATTAAACAGGTACAATGAACTTTTCATTCACCGAAATTCAATGCCAAGGTAAATGAAACTTAGATTTTAAGATAAGTTCTTTTTTTTTTATAAATTAAACTTATTAATTTTTTTGACAAACTATTAGCTTCTTTTCTTAAATATTAGAAATTTAACTTTCGAACCTTTTTTATCAATTAATTAAATTAAGATTAAGAACATTTTTTTTCAAAAGTTTTCTATTAGATGTGTAGTGTTTAGATAACAGTGAGCAATATTGTTCCGTACGATGATTCAAATTTTATGATAATTCGCACGTTCATTAAAATTCAGGCTGACTTTATAGTTAAAAATTGGCCATTATTTTCAAATAAAAACGATGACAATTAACTTGTATACTTACAAAATTATTGTGTGAAGAGTATATTTGAGGGAATTCTATCAAGAATACGCTAGTGAATTCGTGAGTTAGCCTATTTTCCTTTTACTTAAGAGAATATCTATCTATTTGTACATTGTAATGCAGAATATTATCTATTAGAAAGTAAACCTACTTGTGCATCTATTTTATCAATAAACGACGTTTTCCGAAAAATGATTGTGTTAAAACATGTTTATTCTTATTGTCTTTCATTTGAACTGTGACATAGTGTCTTCGAGAATACTTGTGTATAAACTGCCTTAAAAGTAAAATCCCCAAAGAGAATGTTCATTCTAGGGAGGTTATGTTGTGGAAAAAAAAAAATGAAGTAGTCTCTCGACTCGACAGAGTTACCGGATGTTCCTCGTTTCAAAATTTTCCGGGAAACTTTTTCCATTAGTATTTCGAGCCATTGAACCGCTTGAAGTTGTCATACAAGGCTTCTCAAGAGTTAGTTGATCTGGAAACATCAAATGGCTTATCAAATTGCTGACTCATGTCATAATTTGCTTTGATGATTATCTGCTTTTCTTTAAACGTTCACAAACGAGTCTATTTTTTAATTCGGTTATTTTCCGAGTCTCTGTTAAAGCTTTGTTTTAACCTGGATATAATGTTTCAAAGAACAAGAAAGTATGAAGTATTTTTAAGAATCCTGTTATGGTTCACTTTCCGTAGGAAAAAAAACTGTGATAAAAAATAATTTGCATTTTTTAGCTTTTTTGTAATTGGTAAATTTCAAGTATTTTTTGACGAACGGAAAATGTTTTTTCAGTCACTTTTAATTAAAATATTTAAAAAAAAAAAAATTATATACGTTATTTGAATAACTAATTAAATAAAAAAAAAATTGGAATTTTTTTTTCTGATTAATTACTTTTAATACGTATTTTATTATATTTTTTAGAACATTTTAATAAATGATTTAATTTTTCCAAACATTATAACATTCACTTAAAAATTGGACTTTTAAGTGAATGTCCAATTATTTATGTTTATATTTTATTCAAGAGACTTTTACAGCAGATTCTTGGTTCTATAGTCCCAATAAAATAAATCTAAAGTCTGATTGCCGATTGCTTGGAAAGGTAAACATCCGGTTTAAAGGCGGAAATGGACGAATCGATTACTTGAAAGGGATAATAGTCAGACATGCACTGAGTAAAGAAATTCTGAAAGAAAAAATTGAATAGTTATTGTGGAATTTTCTAATCTATTGTTTCTTTTGATATTATGCAATTTAAAATTTTAATTATTAAACAATTAAAATGATTTTTATTGTCATTAAACCTATACCTTTCCCACCGATTTGGAAGTTCTGTTTGTATCTATTAGATTTCGCAGTTTGTCCACACAATCGGATGTTAAACTATAATTATTTGTTAATAAATTTAAATCATCCCTATCATTTGATACATCGTTATAAATCCATTTCGCTAAACGCCCTCCATTTCGCTTTTTTTAATTGACCTCTAAGCACCTATACTTTAATTACGTCCACTCCGTGTACAGATAAAAAGATCCAGCTTTAAACCTCCAGGTAATGGGGTTTATTGTATTTGTCGTGTCAATATGTATTTATAAATATTTTTATATTAACGTAAAATTTATTGTAATTATTATATAATTCATGTGTTGGGATTGTATATTATATATGTGTCCCTTGGAAGGGTGTATTTGTTGGTCACTAGCCCTTACCGTTTCGTGCAAAGAATTCATTTTGTTCATAGAATGTCCAGCTTTCGGAGGAAATAGGTCTTTTGCTGCAACTACAATTGAAAGCGATATCTCTGTGAGGTGTTTTAATTGGCTGGAGTTATCTCTGCTCGCATAGTTTATTGATGGGGTGTTTCTTCCGAACGGAAACAAATTACTTTGGCGGCAGATGGGATGATAAGGATAAGTTTTGAGAAATATGTACAAAAACAACTAGCAGCTTCTTCGACCTGATTAAGTGTCGGCATTCACCCTCATCAATGAAAAGGTCTATAGGAAAAGGAGCGGATTTTTATGAGGAAAATCCAACGAATAATGAGTGAATGGGGCATATGGTCTGAAAAGACAAAAAAAAAAAAGTGGTGTTGGAGACATCGAGCGAAAAATAAGCATTTGTTAGAGGAGTTCGCCGGAGCTGGTTGTAAGATGATTAAGAAGCTGCAAATCAAAAGGGAAAGGCAGAACGAGACCTTACTGTTTTTCTGTGTTCAGCTACAGAAAGATATAAAATTTCACTGCGGTGAGGGGGTGTCTCAGAAGATGTTTGCCCCAGAAAAAAGATATGGACAGCTAGATAGCAGAAAATCCCTTTACTGCCGCGTCGTTACACAAAGGAGCTGCAAATCAATGTGCCCAGCTGCCATTGCGCCCTAGAAGAGAGAGCATATGCATATGTAAGTGGCATATTCTTTTAATGAACAATATTTGGGAGAACCATGTGGTCAGCAGTAATTAGTATGGTTACTGAGAAAGGGTTTGGGCTAATAGTGAATACATTGTTTTGAGCTGCTAAGACACATATTTTGTATTATTATTATTATTGCAATACTTTATATGGTGTTAACTGATTAATGCTTATTAGAATTCCCTTGTGCTATATAATGTTAACTGTACGACTTATTTTAACTGTTTAAATTGTAAATATTAATAAATACATTTTATTTATATTTAAAATCATGAAATGCGCTTTGGATTTATTTAACGTATATGCGTTTCCTCCTCCATGCATAAGTCTCTGAGGGCATTGAGGTATGGGTTACTGCAGATTTTGAGGTATATTATTAAAAGGGTTATTCCGTATTTTTAGTATTTAATGAGTGTTTAGGAGAGTCCGTTTAGTGTGTTCTTTCTAGATTCGAGTTATGGTTATAAGAGTTTAAAGCTTAAAGTCCTAAACAACACCACATATTTTGCAAGGCTTTAAGGTGGATTCTTATTAAAAACCTTTAAATTCAAAAGTACTTAAAGAAGAAATATTGTTACAAAACTTATTTTAAAATTATACTATAGTTTTGTTATATTTGCTTATTTCTGAGTCTGACGCTGCCATAAAAAATGGTATTAAGAATGTTAAAAGTACATCGCTTAATTTTTCTTCACATATGTGGAAGTATCACAGATGGCAAAACGAGAAACTGTCGGAGTTTTACATTAGGAAATTTCACTTACTGGCTTCTGAGATGTATAACTACATGCATTTTATATTCAAGTAGGTGTGCGTTTATTTCGTTGTGTATCAAAATCACGAACTTGCTGCATAAAAATTAATTTAAAGCTTACGGTTAATATTTTTTGTACATAATCAATCTAGAGAACTCGAAAAATCCTTCTTATCTGAATTATTTATAAAGCAGTGATTTACATGTAATCTCCTTTAAATTTTAAAAAGAACTTAATTTAATAATGCTAACTAATACAACATTTAAGTATAGTAAAACTTTTACTGAAAAATGTATTATGCACAAAACTGAATTGTTTAATATGCTCATTGATATATGCGTGAATGTTAATGTGATTTCGAGAGACATTTTACTTAATTCAATAATTATAAATGCATATATATATATATATATATATATATATATATATGCATTTGTGTATTATTCATAATTTAAGTAATTTAACATGTCTGGTTTTCTGAAAAGGAAACACTGAATTCTAATTCAAGATTTCAATTATTTAAATTTCAGTCTAATGAAACCAATTCAATTATTCAAATTTGATGAGAAACTAAGTTTCTTTTAATGTACATAAATTGTAATTTCTATTGTAATACACAACATGATTATTTCTATTTGTGTAAACAAAGTTATCGTTTATGAGTTTTTTTAATTTCAACATGTTATAAAATTATTAAATCTGCGCAAAATTATACTAGTTTTTTAATCTTAATTTTGAATAATTTATTATTAAGGAAGGAAAATACTATACAAAATATTTGCTGGTGAATATTTACTTTAATTTTAAATTCATATTCCAAAGTCATTAATATTTTAAATTCATTAATATTAAAAAGCAATTTCAACTATAATGTAACGAGAAAAACATACAATATTCGTGAGTTGATTCTAATAAATGGATACACATTTCAATACATATGGGATATATATTAAATTAATTTGAAATTGTTATTTTAAATTTGAAATAAAACGAAATATGCAAGAAAATATAAGAGGGAGAAAGATTCAGCAGCAAATGTGTTACCTAGATGATTTTTATGTCTGAAACAATTTACAATCAGGATCACATACTAAAAAATCAATGTTTAACGGTTGGAAATGACGTATACAACATTAAATCGTGAGGTTCGCTTATTGTATTGGTTTCCATTCTAATTCTGAATTGAACTAAAGCTACTATTTGGTGTTTTCATACCAATTTGTATCAATGTCAACACTTTGTAACAATTTTGAGAAGATTATTTTCACTTAAACCCAAAAGCATTATTAAACAATATACAGAAATGTCATTCATCTGCGATTATAACATTGTAATCTTTATAGTAATCGAACATCGTTTTGTTTAATTAAATAAAAGTAAAAGCACCGGAATGGTTATACTTATAACAGTTAGCACAGATTGCTAAGGCAACTCTATCAGCCCACGATGCTACCTAGTGCCAAATAAATATAACATGAACAACAACATGAAATTTATGTGCTTCAGCATAATTAGTTAGTTGTGTTTAAAAGATATTAACTTATCACAGAAAATTACTATAACTTAAGGGTTTGTGTCTTTAATAAAAGCTCTCATCTGTAATTTCATTAATGGGAAGATGTTGAAAGGAAGATATCAATAAAAAGAGGTTGGGTGGTTTCTTTTCTGACGCATATAGACTTTTTATTCTGCGTGCCGACGGAAGATTGCTTTCTTCGTAATCATTTGAATTAAATGAATGGTCCCAAAATTATATAATCTTCACAACGTTTTCCCCGTGAACTAGCTATATTAGAAAAACAGGTTTCAGGCGCTTCAACCGAAAAAAATCTTACAAAGTTGATTAATGGTAGACTTTATCTGTCTCTACACTTCCACGGCCTTAAAGTGTGTTATAATAACAACCACGACGCCTCGATTGCTAAGATGCCTCCAGTTTCATTGAGTTGGTTTTTTTTTTTTAATGTATTTTTGGAGCTCTTGTCATTTAGCTAAGGAAGGGTAGGGCGTTCTATGAATCTTGCATTTTTCTCTTTCATAGACATGTTGGATTAAGGTATTATCCTGGGTTATTTATCTTATTCAATTGTTTAATCTGGCATGTGCCGAAAGCACGTGTTCACCATGTGGTTAATAAAGGGCAGTTTTCAACATCAGTTCTAATTAGGGTCCAGGACTCTTTACGAAACATTTATTTTATTATTAAGAGCGTGCAAGACATGCAGGCTAAAATATTTTGCATTTACAGGAATAAAAGCAATCACAGAGAAAAAGAATTAGAAACAAAATATTCAAGGAATACTCACATGCTATTTTAGAAGTCTATTGTGAACATGACGTGGGTGACTGAAATCTGAAGCTTTTGTTCCACTTCAGAGTATTTTCCCTTTGGTTGCATTTTTGTATTTTTCTACGAAATATTTCATTGTATTTGACTTGATCATTAATAGAGTGATACGGATAATTTGATATCATAAGCAAACTTTTGAAGAATGGCTTTAGATTTTTATTATAAGTACAATGCGTGCTTATTTAACGAGAGCTAAAATTTAATTTATTTTTATCATGAAAATTAATGTCGCCTAAACTTTTATAATAAATCCTTTAAGAATCTAGAATTTCGTTTTCAAATTTTTGACATAACCTTCGTACTTAATAAGAAATTAAGGATGACCTGGTCCCATTCAAAAAACTGATAAGTTTAATTATGATGTATAATATTTACTATGTATTTTTATTTTCATATATTCTAATAAAGTGAGTAATATTTGTATCTAACAAAATTTGATAGAACTATGTTTAATGTTATGTTAAGTACAATATCTAATTTTTATAAAATAAAAATTGATTTATGACTTCCCCAAAAGAATAAAACTTACTTACATTTTTTAATTAAAAACGTTTTTTTTTTAATTAAATGATATTAATACTGTTAATATTTCTAAAATCAAGTTTTGTACATAAAAAAAAAATACTTGTTTGGACATTTAATAACTCTTCTAAAGTTATCTTTCTAAGCAATTAGACAATGTTTCTAATACTCATTAAGTTTTCAAATAATAAAACATAATTTAATAATACTTTATTTGAAATACGAAACTTTTGAAACTCTCACATTTCTTTTAACTCCGAATTCTCCTAAAAATTGCATACTGAGTTTTTAAAGTTTTTAACATTTTATTACATTGTCTTAACTATTTCTCATATTTTATATAAATACGAATGTGCACTTTTTTAAACTGTTAGGTTTCTTGGATATTAAAATGTAATTGTGTAAAATATTGTCATGTTATTTTAAATTCAGCATTTTTTGAAGCCGTAAGATTTAATATACATATACACATTATCATTTTGCAGACATGCAGAATAAAGACGGTATACAAATTTAGCTCATTTGCATATCTTATCGTATCAGGAGTTGAGTTACATCTTTTTTACAACCTAAATCCACCGTCTACTTAATAAAAGGAGCTGACAGTTTTGAAAATGGAAGAAATATTAGCTATGTTAATATATCATTATATTTTTTATATAATATATTATGTGAAGAATTACCCAAAAATATGTCTAGCCATCATATTTGAAGAATGTCAAGAGGAATATGAAATATGGTTTAACTTTATTAAATCACATTGCATCAAATATGCTTTTCATACTTTGGAGAATTTTGAAACTCAGGCTGTGGTAACTCAGGTTCTTTTCTTTTTTATTTATTTATAAAAAGAAAATGTGTTATTTAATCTAGAATTAGCTGTAATATTTATTAGTTTTAATTGGTAAATAGAATTTATCGTTTTTATTTTATTTAATCAATAGATTTACGATAGAAAAATAACATTGGAAAATGCTTCAGTGAAATTCATTTTTAAATTTGATTTTTCTATCAATGCTAAAATATTTAAAAAATGTATAAGTTTAAAAAGCTACAAAATGTAACTAACAAGAAAATAATTTCTTAACATTAGCTTACCAATAAATTTCTTTTTATTATTTTGTGTATATCTAGAAGAAAACGGCAAAATTTAAGAGATTCTTTTCCTTAATATTGAAAAAAAGCGAAATTGATGTGTTTTTAATATATAATTTTTCGGCATTTTCTGACATTTCATAAATCAGCAATATTCCAATAAAAATTCTATTTTACGAGATTATTTTCGTTGAACTAAGTAATTATTGCTTGATAAAAGGGAAAACAGTAGAAATAAAAGTTGTAAGATTTCCTTAAATTATTTTTGTTTCGACTCTAAAATACATTTATTTCTTTACCATGAACCATCAATTACAAATAACAGACCCGGTATTAACGAAAACTTATTTAAGTAAAAAAAATATACATTCACTTCTTTTTTAGTAATATCGCAGAGACTTTATATGAGGTTTAGAGATGTGAAAACCAAACAATAACAAATAAACAAAGTAAGGAAAACTTAAAAATGTATAAAAATAGAAAATGAGTTAATTAAAAGCTCCGAAGATTTAGAATTTGTAAAAGCTTTAAAATTGACAGAATTGGCTAATGCATTATTTTTTTTATAAAGTTTTATTTCTTTTTTTATTTAATGCTTCTTTTAACTACAGAACAGCACTGAAATAATAATGATATTACATGTAGGTACTGAATGATTAAACGTATATTAAAACATAATATTTATCAATTTAATATTTTTTTTCCTTGTGTTTCAGTTTTCTTATCAATATTTATTATTAAAAATATTTTTAAAAAACTATTGTCGGGCTTTCAAAATTAATTTCATAAATAAATATTTTTTGGAGAATTTGTTGCGAGTTTTAGTTTAATATATATTTATAATGAAATTAAAAAATTATGACATCCATTTACAAATATTTCTATTCTCATTTTATAAAAATATATAACAACGAATATGCAAAGTTTTCATGCAAGATTCAAATTTCTCCGATACCATTTGGCCAATTAAATTCTACATTTTATTACATTAAGTTTTTATTGTATTTATAAGAACGCGTGTTTTGTTTTTCGTCGTATTAACTGCACTTTTTAATTTTGTATAAACATTTAAAAAGTTTTGTTTTTTTTCCATGTTGTTATTACTCAAATGGTCAATATTTGGAAAAAAATATACAAGTAAAAAAGCTTCATACAGTTTTCATTTATAGCTTATATTAAAAAGAATAACGAGAAAGAATTATATAAATTATATGAATAATAGTATAAATTAATTATCATTAATTACAATAATTAAATTAATTATATAAAGTAATTATAATAATTAAAGCATAATATAAATTACACGTACATGAGAATACTTCAATGGCAATAAATACATACAGTTGAGGTATGAGTAATCCTAAGACACCAATTACATAATTAATTAATCATCACAATTAAATCAATATATAATGAACACAATTACATAAATATATAATAATTATCTGTATATTATTATTATAAATACATATAATTTTCATAAAATGCTTTTGTTGTTTCAAGCACGTTTTGGGCCACTTTAACATGAGTTCTTTCATTCATAGAGCAGGTATGTAGCAGATTCAGCTTAGAGGGTTAAGCATTAGAGGGTTAAGCATGTTTTTAGTTTTAATTCTGAACCCAACGAAAGTATGTCCCGGCTTATAGAATTATACCCGGCAAAGACACGGGAGTTTTCAGTTCTGTTTCGCATGTCTGTTGGTTTCCACCAGAATCTGAACTTTATAAGGACCTAGGTTCACTTCTATTTAAGAAAAATATTCAGATAGCTTAAGTGTTTAACGTGTCAATTTAAAATGTGCATAAATATAAAGATAAGGAATGTTAAATATTTTTTTGAAAAATTCCTTCATGTATTAGAAAAAGGCATATTTAGAAAATTGAGAATCCATGTTTCCTCATTGTTTTTTTTACACATTTATGACTATCATTTAGTGTTATGACACTCGTGTGTACCTAAACTCATAAAAATATAAACATATTAAATGTACAGGCAAAAAAATCTTATTTCTCCATTAAAACACATCAATCTGCAGTTCAATGGCATATTCCTTTAGCTGTACATCACACATTTTGAAAATAGCGGTCTGTTCTGTTCAAATGTACGCAATATCAGTTCAACTGATGAATTATACTTTCCGATGCGAAACCTTGCCACGGACATTACCGTTGTATGAAACAGAACGCTAGCTGGGCCAGAATTGCAAATCCGTAGAGAAAAACAAGTGAATCTATTGTTCATTATCTAGGAATCGAGCTCCTTTGAACTTCTACCCCGTGAGGGGGTCGAAGCGGCCTGCTGAGAGAAACTAATTAGCCATCCTAAATTATGCAAATTGGGTTTAAGTAGAGTAGCTGGCTCGGGAAAGAGGAATAATTATTTTTAGTTTTAGGTAGAAAAAGCGGATTTCAACTTATCTTGGCGTTTCTCTTTTTCTTTTCAGGATCTTCGGTGTAATGGTTGCATGAGGGGGTGGTGGATATACCAAGAGGGTTTTCTTTCCTGTGCGAAAGAATGACTTGTTGTTTCCGAAGGCTTTTTTTCCGTTTTTCAGAAGTAAAACAGAGGGTCCAGTGTTCTGGTAGAACAATTCACTATGTTTTGAAGGTTAATAAAAAGAAGAATATTATGTGAATTTCTTTCACAATATTGAAAATAACATTTTAATGATTAATTTTTTTTACAAGCAAGTACTGTTTCTTAACATTTTATAAATTATTTTTATTTCAGGTTTTTGCCTTATATATTAATTAGTTTGCTCCTTACCTTTGACTGTTCTGACCTTGATGCTTGAGAACCGTCATATTTAGAAATTCAGTTTTGGTAATTGAGTAAATTGTAATCAACTTCTATAATGTGAGATTTGTTATAGAAGTTCTTACTCGAAATGATTCTCTACATACCTTTATAATACTATATATATCTTTATAATATTATATATATATATTGTCTTTCTCTGGTGCTTTAGTATAACAATGAAAGCCAAAGGAACACATATTATTTTCAAAGTATTGTGTTATGATATAACAATTCTTTTCAATTTATTGATTCTCACAGTTCTAATTAAAAAAATTTGAATAAAATTTTCAAAGCAGATTCATAAATTTCTATATAATTTGCATCATGAAAGATCTTTTAACCTTAAGATGAGAAAAATTGTAATTAACTACTGATCTGGGCTAATCAAAGAAATTAAACGTTTGTACGCCAGAAAATAGCCCGTCAACTGTCACTACATTTACGTTGGCATCTCAAAATACATTAAAGGGCAAATCAAATGCAACATACTAACTTAACAAAATTTGTATTCACAACTTAATCAGCTTTAATTTATGTTTCATTTGAAGCAACTGCTTTTCATTTTCATTTGTAACAGTTGATAGTTTAAGCTGGTTAATACTAAAGAAAATACCTTTCTAGTCTTACAAAGTCCACATTTACATTTTCTTAAATTTAATTTGGGCTTGAATTTTAGCTCTATGGAGACAACTTAAATCTGCATTTTATAAAAATTAAAATCTTTGTGAATAAGTTAATTTTATGCCTTAGAGTATCAAAATTGAGTTTATTTAATTAAAATATTTTGGGGTCTTGAAAGAACATTTAATTTAACGAAAATGAACTGAAATTTTGGTTTTAAAATACACTTTTTAAATTCTAATGAAATATTTTCTTTAATTCTTATTGAATGACTGCGTTTAAATTTTTTTGCATTTCTTTCATATATATTTATTGCTTCCTTTTGAGACGGAAACTATAAGGAAGTTAATTTACCAGCAAAGAAAGACATTTTTTTCTCCCTCTTTTTCTTTCAATGAATTGTAATGAAATAACATAAACATAAGGGTTAAAACTACAGAAGAAACAAACTTCTTGCGAGAAAACAAAAAAATATTTTTTTTAAAAAATTTGAAAAAAAAAAAAAAATAAACAATGACAAATTACAAAATTGAATGGATAATTGTTAAATTTATACTTGTTTTTAAAATCGGATTTACAGTGTGGAAAAATTCGAATGAACTGCGTTTAAATTATTTCAATTAACCGTGTAAATATGAATGTTATCGCTAAACATCTCGCTCAGCTATTTTTAACATGTTGCATTCGTTTTGACCTGTTCTTTATCATTAGCTTAAACTTTTTACTGGATTTTTGCATTTGAATTGACTGATAGTATGACGTGTTTCAAACATGTTATTATCATTCATTCATGGTTGAATGGTTTTTATAATAATTGATATTTAATGGGAAAAGGATATTAAATAGAAATTATTTATTGTTAAATATATTTGTTAGAATATTTTAAATGACATCCAAATGTGGGTGTTTGCTATACCACTCAATAATAATTATAACCACAAGTATAGTTTACTAATTAAATGATAATTGCAGACATATTTTAAAACTTTAATAATTAATTTATTAACATCCGTTTCTTCTCTTTAAATAACTATTTTATAATAAGCCGTTGGCTAAATGAAAGTAGATTACAGCACTAAAGATTTATTGCCTGTAAAAATACTAATTTAATTCGATGCATTTTCTAAAAATTTTTTAATTTATTCTATAGAAATACAATCATTTAAATTTTAAATTAACAGACTATTATCTATATTCTGGTACTGAATTAGTAAATTAAACTATCATAATTTATCTGTAAATAATTATGGATTTTTTGGAAATAATAAAATTAATTAGCTCTACTATTTTAACTTAAGAATTTTCCATCGTATATTTAAATACAAAAATGTATTCATAAAAATTGAATTCTACATAATTTCTATAGAATTTATTTTACAAAAATAAAGTTAATGAAAATTTATAAATTCATTTAAATTCTCAGACTTTAATTTTTATTTTGATATTATGTTAATAATTTAAATTATAATAATTTGTCTGCAAGTTAGTTATAGCTTTCTGGAAACACTTAAAATTAATTGCTTTTAAACTTGTTATAGAATTTTCAATCCGACATTTAAATATGTCTGTAGATATATTATTAAAAATTAAAAACACGCATAAACAAAAGCTTCAATGTAAAATAAATCGATATTCCCAGGTTTTACTAAACTCATCATCATCATCAGTGACTCAACAGCCCATGGTGGGCCAAGGCCGTCTGCCTATTCTGGCAGACTTGTAGACAGGAGATGTTTTTCTTTTAACTGGGTGGGGTTGTCAGCCCGACGCCCAACGCTCTACAGTCATATTAGATCAGGACCTACGATTTAAAGTGGATTCCAAACCACTACAAACATCCATGACACCAGAGCACTAGTCATTCGGCCATCAGACCTCTACTTGTACCTAGTATTACAAATTATAGATCTTTTATTTGAAACTTTGGGGGTTTCCATAAAAAAATCTAGAAAGAAGTTTAAAAGAAGTCTAAAAAGAAGTTTCACATGTAATGCTACATTTAGTAGGCAAATTTATATTCGATTCTTTTAAGAAATGAGTCAATAATTTCTTATACAGAATGAAATTTATACAAATACATTAATTTACTTGTCTGATGACCTTAAAAGTTCTCCTTTATTCCTCTTAGCTTGAATATTTATTTTTTAAAAAGAATGTTTTTAATGAATTTTGATGGATTAGAGCATCATGAACATTTGAGTCATAATTGTGTATCATGAAAAATTAAAAATTGTTACTTAAAAATATGCACTGCTACATCATCACAATAAGACTGGCTGTAGGAAAGGGGTATATTTTTTACTATTATCACATACAGTACAAATAGCGCCTAATTTCTTTTAACAAAGTCTTGAGGGAAGGTAGGGAATTCAATGTGCGAGTTAAGTTGTTTCATGAGGGAATTCTTACAGCAAGTGAATTGGGAGAATTGCTTTGCTTGAAAAGAAAAAAAAAAAAAAAAAGAAAGCTTTGTAAAGAATTTTTTATTTTTTTAGCAATATCATTTAGATTTTTTTTTTTATTAATAAAAATTAATTTTATCAAAATACAAATTTCATGCATCAAAATTTTATAATTTGATTGTATAATTTGATTTATAAATTGATTGTTATATTTTGTTTTTATAATTTGATTTATTCCTCACAAATAAAAATAAAATAATGTAAAAAATAAACTATACCCATAGATATACTAAGAACAAATGGTACTAAATATAAACTTTTTATTTTAAATTTTAACTCAAAAAGTATTTTTTTAATTGAATTTTTAGTATTTCAAAGAGACTTTTCTACCTAATTATTGGCAGACTTAAATTTAGTGTGCCATAAACAGTTTTAAAATAAAATTCTTGTTAACCATTCAACAAATACAAAATTCTCTTAATTTTTGAATTATTATTCTGTTTCGAGAAATTTTTTTTGTACATTGCTGTTTAGAAACATACGAATCTATGCTAACAGTATGTTGTAAAATGTTTTTTTTTTTTTTTTTTCACAATGCTTATTTCAGGGAGATTATAGTAAATAAATAAACTTAAACAAAATTCAAATTCAACAAAGTATTAAAACCTTCAAAGTAAAAAAAAAAAACCTTTATTATTTATATTCCAGGCTTCCAAGATTTTTCTTCTTTTATTTCATTCAACCTAATACCTTAAAATGGGCCCTTCTGCATCTTAAAACTCAATGAAAACAAATCACTGGAATGCAAACTGCTGATGAAGCAAAAAAAAAAAGGCCCAATAAAACGGATTTTGTAATGAGCTCGAATTACATTTAATTAAAATATATCCCGATTTTTTGACGCATTAACACTTGTAATAGCGCTTAAATTATTTACGTAGGTTTTTCAATTATTCCTTTGAGGATTAAGTTGACATTTTCAAAACTCATCTGAATTTTAAAAGCAATTATATCTGTAGTTTATTTTACTGTATCTAAAAGCAGCAGCGTTTTATTTTGAATCAATTCATTTCTTTTAAAACATAATTAGAAAGGATGGTTTTAACGCGAAGGATTTTTCATTAAGGCTCATCTGTCTATCCGAGGAATTAAAATATTAGCATACCTTTTCAATTAAAATGTATAAAAATACAGATATTGGATTCTTTATTAAAAGAACTCGAATTAATTCGTAGTATAGTATACACAATTGAGAGGATATTTCTTTGTCTTCAAAATATTTGTATTTAACTATTCCGAAACTCTTTTAAATTCGTGACAAATCACCTCTGATTAATACGAAATTGAGAATTAATTAGTGATAATAAACCTTTTTTTTTTTGGTCTTAGCGGAATGGTAAATTTAATTACGAATTTAAAATTAAAAATAGAAGAAAGTGGTTTAAGAAAATTTTATTAAATGAAAATCCTAGAAAGTGATTTAATATTTTCAAAGAGGAATTCCAATAAAGTTTAGTGCAAATTAAATATTTTGCGTAACAGAAATTTTTATAAACGAAGAAAGGTTGATTAAAATTGTTAATTTATTAATGATATTTAGGTAACATGAATAATAAAAATATATATTCTTTTTTAAGAATAATAAAATTCTACTTAAGAATTAAAAAAAGTCATTGATGTTAATGATTATAAAACTTAGTTCATGAAAATTAGTCTTAAATTAATTTTTAAAAAATTTCACCACGTTTCAAATAAATAGATTTGAAACTTAATTTTTCCAAGACCAATTTTATTTCTTCTCAATGCTTTACCTTCCACTTTCTTTCTCCTTATTTATATACTCGATTTTTAACTTCATTGTTTAATACAGACGTATGTCTAGAAGATTGTATTTGTTATTATTGGTCTAGACCAGGGGTCGACAACCTGCGGCTCGAGAGCCACATTCGGCTCTTTGGATATGAAGCTGCGGCTCTTTAGTTCCATTACGCAAATATTATTTATTTTATCAAAAAAATTTATTTAAAAATCGTTCTGAATCGATTAACGAGAATTAGGCACCGATTCTATCTCTCAGCCACTTGTAGTCCCTTTTCACCGCACCCCTCCCCCGTGACACGCACGTCGTCACTGTCGTCAGCCCACCGGAAGCTCTCGAACGGCGCCGTCGTCGGATGTTTCTTTGTAGGTTTCAATTCGAATTTGGCTTCTTTGCGGCGCCACTAGAAATTGCAAAAAAAAAAAAAAAAAAAAAAAAGGCAAACCATTTACAGATGGTGAGTAGGGATTGCAACATCGGACCAAAAGTTCAATACCGGTGTTCGGTATTTTTAGATATTAATACCGGGATACCGGTTTTAATACAGCTGGTAAAAATTTTAGAAAATGACCAGTTTTATTAGAGAATGTAAATATCACAAAAAAAAAAAATTTGTAACTTATAAACAATGACAGTATATAAAGAATCGCAAAAAGTAAAGGAACATCTTATTTATTTAAATAAAAAGAGTGTAAATGTCACTATTCAGTCTGTGGTACTATTACAAATTTTAGAAATGTGATCTTAAAAACAAAATGCATCAATTGTACCATCATTAAACCTGGAATGTAATTTTGTGCAAAAATTACCAGCTGTCGAAAACGCTCTTTCAGCATCTACGCTAGTGGGTGGAACTGTTAGCAAAGCGCGATAAACTTTTTCCAAGTATTTACCTCTAAATCCCTCATCTTCAAATAAATCTATTTCTCGTCGGATTTTTTTGGATATAGTTGATTTCTGTATTGTATTTTGTTAATTTTTGAAAATTTTTAGTTACCGCCAATTCTAATTTATTTATGAGTATATATAATAAATCCGAAAAATATTTTGAACTCTAAAGTATGATATGCAAATACAATGTGAATAACAAACTTACCAATTTAAAAACTATTGAAATATTACACATTTTCTTCACAACTACAACCTTGTTTTCACAGATAAGAATTCCTAGTTTTCAGATAAGAATTCTGAATAAGAAATCACAGATAAGAATTCTTTCACAGTTAAGAATTCTAAATTTCTAATAAATACCGAAAAAACGGTATTTAAACTTGTGAATACCGGTATTATAAAATTGTACAAATGGCCCAAAAATACCGGTATTCTGTATCCCGGTATTGCAATCCCTAATGGTGAGTATGTCAAAGATTGCTTCATACGTGCATCTGAAGAACTGTTTCGTGATTTCAAAAACAAACCAGAAATCTTGAAAAAAATCAAAGATTTGCCACTATTCGCTAAAACAGTACAAGATAGAATAGCTAAAATGTCTTCAAATGTAACACATTTGTAGGTGGAAGATATTCAACTTTCTTCTGCCTTATCACTTGCTATAGATTAGTCTTGCGACATAAAAGACACGGCACAAGTTGACCTTTTGTCAGATATATGTCTTCCTAAGGTCCAAAAAAGAACTCTAGGATTGCTACCGCTCTCGGGACAAACTAGAGAGAAGATATAGCGAATGCCGTGCAAAAATGCTTTGAAAACAATAAGATCGATTTAAATAAAATCGTTTCAATAGTAACTGATGGAGCCAGAAGTATGACAGGAAAAAAAGGGGCAACAACGATTTTTCAGATTAAAATAAACCATGAAATTCTTCCGTTTCACTGCATATTACACCAGAAGCGCTTTGTGCCCAAACATTTCCGCCCAAAATAGTTGAGGTCATGAATTTGGTAATCAAGATTGTTAACAGCAACTTGTCAAAAGCACTCTACCATCGTCAATTTAAAAATTTTAAACAAAATGGAGACTCAGTATTCCGACCTCCTTCTTAACAATAAAGTGAGATGACATTCCAAAGGTAAGGTGTTGAAACGTTTTGCTTTGTGCTTGAATGAAATAAATACATTCTTAAATGAAAAAGGCATTAATCCCTGAATTACAGAACGACAAATGGTTGCAAAAATTTTACTTTATGGTGGATATCACAGCGAAATTAAATGAACTGAATCTAAAAACTGCAAGGAAAGGGAAACCCAACCTACGTTTTGGTACAAGAATTGGTTTGTTTTGAAGAAAATTAATTATTTTTGGAGAAGATATTCAGAGCGGTAAATTACTTCATTTTCAATTTCTAAAGCAATATCGCGATAAAACCAGTGCAACTGTTGACACGAGGTACGAGTGGAAAATTTACAGAGTTGAAAAGCAAGTTGGAAGAGTTGGAGGTCCAGAAATGTATGTACGTAACTTAACAAAAGTGGACAGCTTTAAAAGAAATGCCGCGAGTTGAGGCACTTATATTCGACGCAAGGAATAGTTTTCCAGATTGTTACAGTGAGGTGAAGAAGTTGGCATTTGGAGTCCTGACTATCTGCGGATCGACATATTCGTGCGAGCAAGCGTCCTCTTGCATGAATATAATTAAAAGTAAAGTAAGAAGCCAACTAACAAATGAAAATTTAGAGTCGTGTTTGAAACTTAAAATAACAAGTTATGAACCAAATTTATCCAAATTTTCTAAAACCATGCATAGCCAACGCTCCCATTGAATTTGTTTGCTCAAATGTATGTTATTGGTTTTTTTTTATTTTAAGTACAAGTTAAATTGTTTAGTAAAGTTTAAATTTTCTACTTGAATAACCATGCAAAGCCATCGCTCCCATTGAATTTGTTTGCTCAATTGTTTGTTATTGAAGTACAAGTTAGTGTTGTAAGTAAATGTTTAATTGTTTTAATTTTTTAATTAAATAATAAGTAATTATGCAATAATGCCATATATATATTATCTAATTTGCTGTGGAAAACACTACTTATATAAGAACAAATAGATATTTTTTCTTATGAATAAATAGATTAGTTTTTTTTTTTATCAAAAAACTTTATTTACGCGAGTACTATTTATTGTTGGCAAGAAAAAATTTGTGTGGCTCTTTAAAAACTTTGAAATTTTGTAAATTGTAATTTTTGACTCTTCCGACTCAAAAGGTTGCCGACCCCTGGTCTAGACTAACCCCTTCTATGTTTTAAATATATGAATTTGAAATTAATTTTTATTTTCAAATGAATTCAGTATATTTTAAAACGAATTTATGTAAGTTTATCTTCGTCCTAGAAAAACTTACTTATCCTATTCATTTTCTTTAAGCAGTTTTAGAAATTTAAGATGATTGAATTTCAAGATTATTGTGTTTTATTCTTACATCTGATTATTGAACATGTATTGGGTTTAAAATTATTCTGAAATTTTTTTTTTCATTCCCTCTTGAAGTACTTTCCTATCCATCTACATCACCACGATCATCTAAATGCAAGACTTATACTATCTCTCAACAGATTATTTAAATATAAATAACAGATTATTACATTTTGAAAATTTAAAATTTAATCATATGACATTTATCGTATTACGTATATTACAGTATTATCAATATCATATATTCGAAATAATTTTATATTTCAAAAACGAAATGAAAATTGGAATTTAAGACTTCAATCTGATGTCTTAAATTCTCATTTTCAAATAAAAAAGTTAATAAAAAGAAATACTCAGTTAATCAAATATCAGAGTTAATAAAAAAGATCAACTATTGATTTTCTGGCGGTCTACCTCATAATGTGTTACTTTAACTTCACTGGTTAGTTGCATTTTAAAGCTACCCAAAAATAAAACCTTTGTTAAGTTTATTTGGCAATATTTTTGCCAATACACTGAAATTACAAACAAATCACCACAGTTTGAACTCATCAACATGTTAGACCACACTTGTCCAATATGCTGTCCAGGATTGCGAAGAATACGATCCAACAAAAATTCAGAAATTTACAAATTTTATAATGTTAAACATCAAATTCAATATTAACATGCTATTATTTTATAAGGGCGGAATTTGTGAATTGAAAGTGTTCTTGAGCAATGATATAATCATTATCATCAATCATAAAATCATTATTAACAATCATATAATCATTATTAACAATCATATAATCATTATTAACAATCATATAATCATTATCAGTAATCGTAAAATCATTATCAAATCATTATCAGCAATTATAAAATTCTCTTCTCTTCCTTCTTACTTTTACTAAACGATAGGCGTCTGTGTGAACCATCAATACGTTGGTAGGAATTTCAATGTTCAATAGTCAATTGTCAAAAATGAAATTGAAGAAAGAAAATGGAAATTGAAGTTCCGACGTTACATATGTTTGTGGCGATTTATAATGTTTATATTTTGTGCCATATAAATGACAATACTTCTTCATTTGGACACGTTTGGTGATTGGAAAGACATGCGGGTATTTTTATTTGAATATTAAACCTGGCTTTCTAATTTTCATAATATTTCTTTCTAAATTCCAGCTCTACCATATTCTATTAATGCTGTTTAATTTTACTTAATTAGTAGAGAATTTGTGCCATTTTTACAGAACTACAATTTGGAAAGGCATTACTCGCAAAAAACAAGCTATGAAGTTTAGTGTGTTTACAGGAATGTGTGGTAAAAAGATAATAGCGAGATAAAAAGTCTTATACTCAGTATAAAGTTTTTTTTTTTTTTAGAAAAAATAATTGAAACGGGTTCTGTTGTAAAAGTAATTATGTATGTGGTATTAAATCTGGTAAAAAAAAAGAGACAGAACCATATACAAATGGTGAGTTTATTAAGCAATTTATGAAAAGGGCGGCAAATATAACTTGCCCTGTTGGAAAAGGGTTTTTTTTAAAGAGGATTTTCTAAATATTAGTATTTTACACCACTATATCCAAGGGAATTAATGACATGGGAAAATCTGTTGAAAAATGTTTGGTGAGTAGAGCTGCTTATTTTAAATTTTTGCTTTGGTGATAAACAAAAGTACTGAAGCAACTAGTACAGTAAATTAGATATATATTGACTAAAAATTTATCCAGATGCAAACAAAAGTTCTTTACCCAGTTATCTGGCCTCTCGATGGCACCTGTCGACTGCGCAAGTGTAAAGAAGTCAAAAGTTTGTCAGCACTAATTTACAAATTATCACCTCCTGGGTTGGCAAAATATGTACACTTTTTATTTGCAGTAGAATTAATTACAATCCACAATTATCGCTCCTCATAATACATTCATCAATCATTTAGTCTCGGTATCAGTTGTGATGATATATTTCTTCTAAAATAGATAAATGCAACGGACCTCAGAGCCAATTGACATTCATTTAATTTCTTCTCAGACAGCTAGTGACAGCCGGACTTCTTTTTCCGCTGGCCCTTTTTCTTTTTATTCCCGGTGAGGTGGAATGGACTTTCCTTCACTGCCTTTCTCTTGGTTTCAAGACATACAGTAATGTGGGACAATCTACATAGGGGTTCAATAAAAATCATTTCATTCAATCATCCATTACGGAAAAGATTCGGGAGTGTTATGAAAAAGTTGACTCGGGAGTAGGGAGTCGGAATTTTGTTGCACCCTGTTTACATCAAACTAAATATCGAAACGTTATTTTTTCAAATAAATTGTCAAACAGCTCACTAACTGCATGCGTCTTTTACACTTATAATAGAATAAACTTTAAATGAATGAAGTTTAAATATTATAGATTTTACTTTTAAGCTAGTCAGCTATCTTTAGTGTGGTATCCAAAACAATTCACCTAATTTCAGGAAATCTAAAAGATTGGACACTCCTGTACTAGATGATGAAAACCTGCGCAAACAATTTATTGCAGTCAATTTAATTCTCTCTAAATAAATGTAAATTTTAAATCTATAATATATCAAAATGGGCAAGGCTATTTGGCTCAACATATTCTTGTTGAACCAATATTTTTCTATTGTTAATACTAAACCTTGAAAAATAAAATTTGTGAAAACCACGTGATTAATAA
Source organism: Caerostris extrusa (assembly GCA_021605095.1). NCBI lineage: Eukaryota > Metazoa > Arthropoda > Arachnida > Araneae > Araneidae > Caerostris > Caerostris extrusa. The sequence continues at coordinate 51,165 of BPLR01003414.1, forward strand.
AATTTATTTGAAAAAAAATCAAGCCTAATATAAAAACAACTACCAAATCAATGCAGTATTTTTCATTGAATTAAATACTTTACTTGAATTTGTTATTTTTTCAAACAATAAATGAAAATCTAAATATACCATGACAATTAACTGTTGTGATCCATTGACAACATTCCCTAAAATCACTGTGAATCTATGTGACCTAGGTTTGAGAAGTCTATGTATCACTGTTTTAAAGAAATGAGTACCTCAAAATCAATCTGATTCTGGCATAGAGGCTGCACTTCCGCTTTCCTTATTATTTACATACACGACTTTTATTTTCCTTTTCATTGAAGCAGGTGAACGACGTCAGCAAATTCTCTCATCAACAAGACTGTGTCATGCTTCTCATCTCATCTGATTAATTTGGGTAACTATATTAACTCCTGTATGCAGATTGTGACACATTTTAGATAATTATCGATACCCTTGCTCCTAATCTTTTGCTCCTACCGATTCCCCGAGAGCTAAGCAAACTATTCAAACCGGAATTCTTTCGGGTACAAAGAGGTCAATTCTGTAGAATGTGGTGTACCTCAAGTTGATTAATTCAAGTCCGTTGATTATGCTTAACAAAGTTCCCAGGAAAACGTCCCTTTTCTACTTTCTGCAGCGTATACACACCACTCTTTCTCCTGGCCCCACACATACATGCACCCTTTCTTACTTTGCTCGTCGAAGATATAAATTATTCATAAGCTAAATTTGCAATTTTGTGAGAAAGTTAATTTAGAGTTTATGAGTGCATTAGTGCTGGAGAAAATATGTCTCTATATGGGGGAAAGGGGTTGTGTGCAAATAAAGTATACGAATGTTTTAAACACAGAAGTTGTGTTTGCTTTTGCGGGAAGTTGAAATGAGATCGAAGTCCCCCCGCCTTTTCTCTATTAAAACTGTGTTTTTACACTGCTGTGATTTCAGTGTGCGCTTGAATTAGTCCTTTCTTTCTTGGGGTCTTGTTTACCACCACTTTTCCGGAGCGTGTCATTTGGAGAATTAACATTGTTCTCGAGGTCGTTGTCCTGCCATACACACATCGAACACCAAGTAATGGATTTGTATTGGAAAATTAAGGTGTTTAAATAGAGCCGCATTATATGAAAAGTTAGAAGTAATCAGAATATTTTCATGTACCCATGGCGAGATGTCGAAAATCATTTTTGTGTATTAGTAGTTTGAACTTTATTAGAAAGGTAAGGTTAAAAATTGTAGAATACATTTTTTTTTTTTTTTGCTCAAGAAATATTTTGTTTAACGTTCCATATTTGGTCTTGAAACTTTCAGTCATAAACTGTTTATCTCGATCTTTCTGACAGCGATGTTTATTTTCTTATTAATAATATTATGGTGGTATAAAAAACGTACTCTGAAAACATTAGATAATTCAAGTGACTTTATTACAATTAGTCTTGGTGCTAAAAATTCCAAAGTGAGGCAATGACATGTTAATATTCTATGTTAAGATAAAACATCAGGAAAACACAGTGAACCAAAATACCGAGGAATTTTTCAAAGCATTTTTTTTTTTATCAACGTCGTAAACTCAGTTTGTGATTTTTATCCAAATAAACTAATTCGTAAATTATACTTATTCTCTCGTGAGGTTCTAGAGGGCCATCACACAATTTTAACTAATTCAAAGATTTTATTGACTTTAAAAAATCAAGTGCTTAGGAAGCAAACTAATCTTTTTTTCTTAATTATTTTTCTCCTGACAATAGTGGATCTCAAATTTTACTTCAAAAGATACATAAATTTTTCATTTGCAAAGGTTGGAAGCAAATCTCATATCATATAAAAACTATATAATGGTTGTTATAAGTTTTCGTATTTCTTATTTAAGGAAGGAGACTGTCAAATATCTTATTATATGCTGATAATGTTTCGATTCCAAATGAAAAACAGAACGAAATACCGAAACTATAAAAATAAGTATTTCAATCAGAAAGCAAACATACGCTCTAAAAGGAAGGGTATCGGTAATTATGAAGTTTAAAAACTGGAATCAAGTCACTTTGAGGGGGAAAGGAAGGTGGAAAGGAATGTTCCAGTTTAAAATCAATTACTTGGCACATTGTTGAAAAAACTTCGAACCTTAGAGCCATTATATTGATTCATTTTATTGTGACTAGGAAAAGAATTTGACATTAACAGAAAAAGTTTTCAGACAAGAAGTCAAAATATTCTGTTATATTAACTTACAATTGTAGAAAAAGGGGGAATGGAGAAAGTTGGGATGCCTACTTATCATAAACACACTTGTATTAGAGTTTTTAAACCTTTTTGAATAGTAGGTAAAAGTTGTTTTGCAGTAGCCGGTATATATGGATATTTTTTTTTTTACATTCGACGATTATTTTTTGTCTATTCCTGATGCATTTTTTTCTCAGAATCTAGCCCAGGTTTGACAAGAAAATATCACTACAATGATGGGGCAAAATTAATGTGTGTGCAATGCAGAAGTGATGTCTTCGAGAACCTTCAGAGGCATATCTCATATTACTGTTTTGTACGGAAGATAAATGAAACTTCTAGCAAGCAATACCAGATAATGTGAAACACCGTATCTCCGTGACTCTAGTCGTCCTTCAAATAAATGACTGCAACACACGCCAGCAGCGATATCAAACCTGGTCAATACAAATGGTTCAATTCATGCTATCACTGATCACGTGTCGATGCTATGTAATGCGATTTTATAAGATTTTGAGTATCTCAAAAGATTATTAAAATATATACCATAACGATATATAATAAATCTACCTAAATAAAGCCGTTCAATATAGGTGCTACTAACCTATTTTTAGAAGGAGTTCAATTAAAAATTAAAAGAAAAGTAAACAGCAAAATAATGAAAAATTCTGGCAACAGCCCTTTATTCAAAATCATAACATTCTTTTTGCTGCTTTAAATTTGATTCTTTTTCCACAATTCTGCAACCAAATAAGATTTGGATTTATTTTTGCATTTTCGAATCTAAACATTCCTATTCCCTTCTTCAAGAATGTTATAGAATGCATGGTATCAACATTTCTAAGTAGAAAATTGGCAACATTTTTAATGTGACTCTTAATGAAGCACGGGTTAATCTAAATGACTGTATCAACAAAGTTCTGTTGGCAATTAAAAGTGAGAAAAAGAATATATTCGCTTCCAACAGTTATTAGGAATTTCAGGTCTCTTCTACAATGGGAAATTAACAAAAAAAAAGACATGGAAAAAAATATTAATCAGCTCATTAATCTCTCAGAAAAATATTTCACATTCTATATTAATAGAAGGAATTCAATGGATTCCTCCAAAAGATTTTCAAAGAGTTCAAGACAAAGGGACCCATCCTACATTGCCATATACCACTGCAACTTCCACTAATTAACATATTCAGGCGTAATCCTTTCACATACAGACTATTGTGTCTGCTGGAAATGATACTTTCTAAGCAAAAATTGACACTATTGATAGATTCTCCCCGCATATGTCAAAATAATGCACAGTATCTGATGTTTGTTATTGATTTTAGTAGTTTTTGCTGACTGAAAGCCTAGGGTTTGATAATCTATTTTTGGAGGCATAACTGTTTTTCGGATAATATTTCTGTTTTTAATTCCTTAAAAGTGTTCACACAAAAAATGAAAGAAGGCATTTCGAAACAATAATGATAAAATTAAAATTGTCTACTCAGAATATAAAGATCTTTTACCGAATCCTATAGTTTGAGTCATTTCTTATTAGTGTCTAAGAAAAAGGTAGAAATTCTTTTATATGTTATGAAGTCATGCCATTAAATGCATACGTTTTTGAGGATTCCTCTCTTCTATTATTTCTTTCAAGTGTCACGCTCATGGTATATTAAATTCTCTGTTTTATTATTTTGCATTCGACGATATTTTGTAGAATAGGGCTTTTAATAATAAGTTTTATTTCTCTACAAATCTTTGATAAAAATTCACTTTAAGAAAGATGATTTCTGTTATTTAAATTGAAATAAGAGGAAAGATCTATCAACAGGAAACTTATCTACTTTAAAAAACTAAATTTTAAAACTTTTACTAAAGTTTTAAAATATTAAAATCAATCTTAATTACAAAATCAGTTTATTAGAGAATCAGTTAAAAGTGTTGGGGTACATTAATAAAAATTATATTATTGTTGACTGTATAAAACAGTTATAATGAACATCAAAGAAACAGAAATAAAAGAAAGTTTGACTCAATTATTTTAAAAAACACTTAAATAGTTGATTTTTAAAATTGGAAAGGACTTTTAAAAGAATGAAATTTTTAAAAAGTCCTTTCCAAACTAAGTTCTTATTTAAAATAGGAATCTAACTTAATAATAATAATTATATTCAATGTAAATTACTAATTATTTTTAATTATGGTAGGAAAATCTGTTTTTATAAAATATTTTAAAAAGAAAAATATTTCGCTAGTAAATATTCTTATTTTGATAATTTTGAATTAAAAGCAAAATCTACCGATTTTCTTATTTCTCTTATTTTAGTTTACAAAAAAGTTTAAAAATAAGTGATTATGGAATTAGTTATTTATCTGCTGTTTATTGAGTCATATAACGAAACACCTACGCGAAATTTTTCTTTTATTAGAAAGGCTTTTGTGAAGTAAATTCAATGATAATGGTTAAATATACTCCCATACATTTTGCATTCATTTTAACCTTTTGGTACTGAAAAGTAATTAAAATTATTAAATTAATGAGAGGTTTAAATTAATGAATAAAATATATTAACAGAAAGTAACATTCAAAAATCTGAGAATAATGCATCAGTAAAATGAAACATAACTTAATAATTTGATTAAATCAAAAATCCCTCATTACTTAAACTATTAAAAATATAAAAAAAGAGAAGTCAACAAATAATAAATCTAAAAATACATTAGTTAAATAAGTTACATTGAAATAGTAATTATGTTCAAATAGTTTAATCTATATTTAAGTTCTTTATGTATCCTTTAATTCTATTGAATAGGGTATTTCCAACATTTTAAACTCCATCATTATCTTATCAAAATCATTTATCTTTATCTTATCAAAATAGTTTAAAACTATAATTTTTCCTCTACATCTGATAATATATTTTTTTAAAAAATCTAACAGTTAAAACGGCGTTATGAAGTTAACGACTCAAATACAAAAATTTCCTTTTTATTAGACAGAGTTCAGATCTAAAAGATACATTTTTTCTTTGAAATTGGAAGAGAAAAAAAATGACATTGAGAAAAAAATCGTCTGTATCTTCATAAATAAATTGGATAGAATTTGGAATATAATAATCGCTCTATCTTCACTTCAAATCTGATTTATCCGAGACTTTCATGGAAGAAAAAAAAGGGAGTGCTAGTCTCCGGAGAAGTGAAGAGATTAGAGGATCGTGACGTCAAACTTTTTCACGATTTTTACCTATCTTTAGAGAGATAACTAACGTGAATTTATTTTTTTGACTTTTATATATTTTTTTCTTTAAAATGAAATAGGTGACCCTAGAGGTAATGTTTTTATACTGAACAAAACAGAAGGCTGGCCAGTTTTTAAAGTTCGCAATGCATCAACTACACTCATGTCCATAAATTAAGGATAATTCAGAATCACACAGAAATTGAACTCTAAAATAAAAAATTTCACCTGTAGAATTATCACACACGTCTTGAAAAAGAATATGCAAATTACAGGAAACCACCAGATGGCGCGGATAGTACATCACAAGGAGAGAGTGTAAGGGAGGGGTATATAAGGAATGGTGGCAAAGAAGTAAAATTGTTCCCAAGCGCTTTAAAAGCCTTTCAGTACAATAACCGCATAGTTATGGCACAAAGGAAGCATTTGGATGATTTTTACGTGGTAGAATTTTCGGATGACTGGAATGTGTACGTATCCAGCTGGAAGTATCCGAGGAACTTGGAATCGCCCAGAGTGTCATCTCCAGGCTTTGGCAACGATTCCAAGATGATGGTAATGTGAGTAGATGTTACAGCACAGGCCGCCCCCGAGTTACAACGCCGAATGAGGACCGGTATTTAGCAGTTACTGCCAAAAGAAACAGACGGAGCACAGCATCAGACCTGTCTCGTCAGCTCTCTTGAGCTACCGGTACGACAGTTTCAAGGCAGACCGTGTACAGACGCTTAGGGCGCATTGGTCTATATGCTCGTAGGCCTGTCAGATGTGTTCCACTTACCTCAACTCACTGTCACCTGCGATTAACCTGGAGTAGAGAGCATGCATTGTGGACACCGCAGCAGTGGTCTTGTGTGATGTTTTCCGACGAGTCCAGGTTTAGTTTGCAGTCTGACTTTCATATGAAGAACGCCAGGTACCCGTTACCACCAAGAGAACACCATTGAACGACACCGTTACGGTGGTGCAGGATGGCTCGTTTGGGGAGGAATTATTCTTGGTTCCACAACTGACCTGCATGTTCAGAGTGTAACGATGACAGGCCACATCTATCGGGATGTCATTCTGGAACAACATGTACGTTTGTTTCGGGGCGCCATGAGTGCTGAATTTCTGTTTATGGATGACAACGCCCGTCCTCACCGTGCAAACATTGTAGACGAATGCCTTGAATTGGAGGATATCATCCGTATGGATTGGCCAGCATACTCACCGGACTTGAATCCAATAGAGCATGTGTTGGATATGCTTGGCCGACGAATTGCAGCCCGTCAACCCCCTCCCACCTGTCAACCGGAATTTCGGAGGGCATTGCTTGATGAGTGGTGTAATATTCCCCAAGATCAGATTGATAATTTGATACTCAGCATGCCTAGGCGTTGTAAGGCCTGTATTGCATCGTCCGGGAGACATACTCCATATTAACCATCATACTAACCATGTTATACTGTTTTTTGTAAATAGGTTCTTTTTGAAATTTGCTCAGGGAGTAAAAATCGCAATTTTTATTAATTATGTCAAACATATAGCATCTTTTTTGCTCTTTTACCTTTTGTTTAATAAATAGACTTTACAAATAAGTCAAATTTGTTTTTGCTTCTGTCTCTTTCTTTGCCTGAACTTCATTATCCTTAATTTATGGACATGAGTGTATATATATGTGTGTGCCCCGTGTGGATCCGGGTTTGAATAGTCCTACTGTAGCCTATGCCTGTCGTAAATGGCGACTAGAATGACTACCCTGTGCCCGGGCTATAGCCGAGTGGGGGGTAAAAGTCAGATTTCTCCCTTTGGGTGCCCCATGTATTTTTGCCGCAAGGTCAAGGACAAAAGAAGTTGTATTTTTGCCCTTTATCAGGACTCGTCGGTCTAAGTGCCTACAGTTTCATGGACTTGGGTCTAGACGTAGTTGTCGACCAAGGGGGATAAGAAACAACAACGTGTGTGTGCGTGTGTGCGATGTGTGTAATTTTTGTGAAAATAATTTCTGCACTTGAGTGTAATTCTTCATATTAATATGAAATGAACGTGCTTCAATATTTCTTCACTAACTTATTGCATTGTAAGCAGCTTGGAAAATATTGTCTTCAAATGTTCTTAGATTAATAGTTTTGTCTTGAGCATTAGGTAACAACGGATATTTTTAAACTAAACCATCTATGTGGCAGAAATATTAATTATTAAGGACTAAAATATGTATATGTACCTTTAATAACTTTAGGGCCTGGTTTTAATTTTTTTAGTTTTTTATATATGTTTGTTAAAATGCTTTTATACTGTTTTGTTTGCTAATGTTTTCATACTAAATGTTTTAATACATTGTATTATATAATGTAGCTATTTTATTCCTTAAAAAGTTGAATTTATATTATAAGAAAAGAGGAAATATATTATGTGGTCTATGAACAAATTGTGTTGAATTACATTTATCAAGTAAAGGAAATATTGAAGTTTATTAGTAAACCAACGAAAAAAGCACTAAAGGTAATTTCGTACACCAAGAATATATACATATATATGTCAGAATTCATTTACATTTTAGTGCTTGCATGTTACTCTTTTAATAATTGGTAATAATTAATTGGAAATATAAGAAAGAATTTCTGTTATTTATTGGCGAAACCAATTTATCGAACTGCAAATCTCAAGCTAACAAATGTTGATATCCACCAAAAATTGTGGGCAATTATTAATGGTAGATGTTCTTATGTGTCAATTAAAGGTGTTTGGGGGGGAGGGGTTCATTTAACTGATTTTATATATATTTAATTTAGTTAAAATAATGTAGTTGGAAATTTCTGTGTCTTCTACAGGAGAAATTATTTTGTCAAATTAATGTAAGAATCCAATTCATAAGAAAAAAAGACAAGCAAAGTGTACAATAATAATTTTTTATTTCTATAATAATATAAATTTATATGAAATAATTCAAGAAATTAATGTATTTTGTACTCTATTTGAATATATTTTAAACAAATATTTGAATTACTAATACATATAAAAGACGAAGTCCAGTTAGTGATGAATGGACCTTCATAATATATCAAGCAGCATATCTCAAGTTAATCAAAGATTCAGATCCATCAGAAAACAGACGAGAAAGCACTACAAGTGATTTCGTACATCAAAGTGTCGGATGCAAGAATTAATGGTAGCTTTGGGGATATAAATGATCTACAGGTTTCTTGATATCTTTTTTCTTCCTGTCTTAACCGCAATGAAGAAGTTCTTGTTAGTTGAGCCTCACAATTTTTTACGTTTATTTCCTGATAAAATGAAACATGAATGCTCTTTTTGGGAAAAATTTTCAAATACAATAGCTCCATTCCACCTTTTTAATTTAATCATGGATGCAAAAATTAGATACTGAATATGATAAAATAGAATATGCTAATTATTTTTATGCTTTAAAACAGTAATAGAGGCTGTTATTTATTAAACTATGTTATGTATTTCGATAATTTAATTATGATTAATTTTCTTCTTTCAAAACCTTTAAGTTTCCCTTAGAAAATTGGTAATCACTACGTCTCTACTGAGGATTGACCCTGACAGTTGTCAAAACCTCTTTTGATAGTAGCTAATTTTAGATTAAGATACACGAACATGAAATAACTTAGCCTTGTTTCTTCCACTTGATCTGCTTAAAACATTGAAATAGTCAAATTGTAGCTTAATATATCGAAGAAATATTTAGAATAAGAATTATCTGAAATTTTGTTCAAATTCATAGACCCTCAAAGTATGAATGTTAAGCTTTAATGCAGACGCCACTAACAAGCATACAAATGAACCAAATATTATTATTTAATTTGTGCATGAGTTAGATATGTTTTTTTGGCTGAATATATGTGTAGTACAAATTCGTCATGAGGAGAAAAACACAATGTCTTAACTTCTGATCTGATGTTATATTGTCCTTATGTTTTAAAATTAAGTACAGTGGAATTGGATAATAGTTGAATGTGGGTAATAATTCAATGATAGTAACAATGTTATGTCCTCAAGGTCTACAAAATGTTTATAATAAATCCAACGTTTCAAAAATTAAAAATCAGAACAGTTTTTAAAATCTATCAGGCTTTGATCTCTCCATCACTATTATCAATACAATAAGGGGTTTTTATGGTACACATTGACTTCCATGTAATTCGTAATGTTACATACAATTACCACAATGTGTGTATAAAAAGTTTTATACAAATACTATATTAATATATTTTATATACTATATTTTATACAATTGTGTATAAAAGTTTTTTTTTACAGAATATGGTAATTGTGACATATTCACAACTATTTTAATTATTATACGCAATAATCAAGGCTTATGCACAAGCCATCGTTGAACAGAAAAACTTAGAAATACATATTCGTTCTATATACAGACTGTCGAATTTTCATGTTGCTGTATCACTTAATTAGTTTCTAATTGTGGTTTCTGATTAAAAAAATTGACTTTCCATTGTATCGAAAAGAAATTAGTTAATGCTTCCTTCTTAAATCGCAGAATAAATTAATTATATTTTACATTCTTTATAGACAAATTTGTTAATATCCCTATGGTAATAATTGATCTTTTGCAATAATTGTTTTTGCTATTAATGTCCTTGGAGGATTTGAATAAACTAGTTTACTTACATAGATAAGGGGCCTGATGGCCGAGTGGCTAGCGCTCGTACCACAAGTTTCTAGCTTGGAGCCATTATAATTTTAAATTAGCACTACAGCTAGGAAAAGCATATTAAGGGGAGCGAGGTCACATTTTTCTCTAAATCAACAGAAGAGTTTACGGGCCATGGATTCACCGTGTCCTACAGACACGACAACCTTCGGTTCGATTTTTTTTTTTTTTTCTATTTCAAAAACCCTATACGGTATCAGTCAGTTTTCTCTAGGTCCTATGACTAATATGATTCATAAACGCCAAATGACAAATTATGAAAAAATTAATATTTTATGCAACACATCTTTTAATAAACTGGACATTTGAACAATTTTCAGAATTCGTCTTTGAATATTTTATGTGTTTACAAAAAAAATTTAACAACAAAAAGTATTTTTAAGACAGATCTCTTTAAAAATGATCAGCTCTCTTGCAAGAACAAATATCACAGGAGACAAATGCCATCCCCGTCCGAAAAGAATAATAACTTCCCACAAGAATTTCTTTCCCAGGCAAATCAGAATCACAAATTCCTACGAACTTCAATTTCATCTGTCTTTAACGAACAAAAAAATTCTTTGAGATGTAGAAAAGAACTGTCATAGAGGCGTAATATCTTTCGTGACATCGTCACGCTCCCGTTTTTAACAGGGTTCGTGACATTAAAGCAAGAAATTTAACATACAAGATGTCATCATTTCGGAAAAGGAATTTGAGTTTTTATTCCTTAATTCTTTTCTCTTTAAATCTATGCAGAAAAAGAAATGTTCTTTGGAAATTTTTTTTTTTTGAAGGGTGAGGATTACTATTTTTATTATTTTTTACTTAATTAGTATAGTATATTTTTATTATCTGTCTTGGAAAGATTTATATGTTTAGAAAGATCTTATTTATTTTTAGATGATTCTAATGCATTGGTACTTTTAAAGAACTGCCAAATTTTTTATTGAAATATTTTTGTTAATGATGCAAAACAGATCTGTGATGTAAACAGATCTGTGATTATCTTTTTTTCTCAAATAATTTTTAAAATGCTATAATTAATTCCCTTTCTATAGACTTCTTATACACTACTTTAAAAAGAATTTTTGAGTGACATCAAAAACAGTTAGCCTTCATTTAATTACTGATTAAATATAATCAATCTGGACTTTACTTTATTCGCAATTAAACTCACATCTTTCCTAACAGATAGGATGAAAAATACCTTTTATGGTTTCGACTTTCTTTCAGAAAGTTATGCCTATTTTGATTCTCAGATAAATGAAAATACTTTTTTGAATTTGATGAATTTTTAAGAAAAACTAGCCTGATTATTTCTTTTGGACCACACACACAGATTTTTATCTTTAATTGCGAACAGAATGCAGAGGAATAACAGAAGTACTGTTTATTTGCTTTAATTTTCTATTCAAAATACCAGATCTCTAAAACATAATTTGCCAATTTTCTTTTAATTAATACCGAACACTTGCTCTATTCGTAGCACAGTGGTAGCACGCCCAGACATAACGCATGTTAAATCAGTAAATCGGCTGGGGTATAGGCTATCTCTACTTTTAGAAACAAAGTGACTCGATGGTGATTTAAACATTGTATATCAGCATTTCGCATCGACAACCGGACATTTTGGTAAAAGTTTGCCAGATTTTTATTCCATACAACTCGACAATACAGGACAGTTATTCGAAAAGTCAGGTTGAAATCACCATTTGCCCATTCCTTTCGATATATATATATATACACACTGAACACTTCACATGACGTAATTCGCTCCATAGGCGGCGGAATGTTAATAGATTCATTGTTATTCTGTGGCCATATCAAAAGGGGACTACATCTATTTGAAGAAGAAGACAGAATTTCTTTCCAGTAGCTTTGTTTAAAGAAAAATAGCTTACACTTATGTTACACTTGAGGAAAATCTGGACTTACCGGGAGCTAGCCTGATCACGGATAAACATGCTTTCAAAGCGCACGTCCATCTACCATTTTAAATATATTAATCAATGAAGGTATGGTTTCTAAAAAATTGCGCCGAAGTTCTGTCTACCAAACCATATTTGTTTTTTTTTTTTAAATAAGAATTACAAAATTATGTTTTATAAACAAATAATGCAAATAAATTAAAATTAAAAGATTTGTATAAATGTAAATAATAAACATTTTAATAATTTTATATCTATTTTTCTTCTTGACTTCTAAAAACAAATTGAAGAGGAGGAATCAATTTTAATTCTCTTTGGAATTTTCTCCTCGAGTTAAGATCCATTCTATATTTATGAGGCATAAAAATATACATTTCAAGAGAAGAGCCCTTCTAGAAGGAATTTGGACTTTTTATGATTGAAATCCATAATAGTGAAAAATGGTTAATTTTTCAGAAACTCTCTTGAAGTTTTCCGCTTTGACTCCATTTTATTGTTTTGTTGTATTTCGGCCACTTGAAGCCGTCCAAAAATCGTGTCTTTAAAAGTACTTTGTAAACACAATTTTCTTCTGACCTTTTCGAATAATCCCAAGGTTGAATTTTTATATTTCTCTCAAGATCTACTTTATGGACATCTTTTATAATAAAATACTATCTCACAGCATTTTTTCTGAGAAGGCTGTATTTACATACGTAATTTTCCGTTTATTTTTTCTCATTTTTTAAAAAAAACATTTCAAAAAATCAAATATTAATAGTATAATAATAGATTTCAATCGAAATTCCGTTTGAAATGCAAAGTCATGATTTTCTATAATCTAATATTTTCCTATTTTGAAACAAAATGCATTTATTTTTCTACCATATGATATATATTTAGCCTTAGCCTAAAATTTAAAGTAGAATACTTTGTCTTAGACTAATTTAATTGATTGAACATATTTTTAAAAAACATGATCCGCTTATTTGAAGATTGTTATGATTAGAATAATTTTTTTTATACTTCTTTCAGTTTTTAAACGCGTGGGATCGGATACCTCAAAGTATCTTTATTTTGATGCTTTTCCTTTTTTTTTTCAATTTCGTTCTTGATAAGTATCTTTCGAATGAGACCATGCTATTAAAATGTTACGCTCTCTTACAGCATCAAATAATAAATGCAAATGACTTTATTGTTTGGAATCACTTGCAATTCAAATTTTATAAACGTGACAATAACAATAAAAACATAATAATCGTATTCTCTGTTTAAATGCATCATAAAAGACTTTGTTAGTAGGATTCGTGTTTGTACTATCACAGGCTTCAAAATGCTTGAGTTAAATTAACGAGACGTTTCGATATTATCATGCGTTAGTTGAATTATTAGTAGTGTAACCACGTACATTAAAACACATCTTAAATACTTACTTTCCTAGTCTTGAAGTTCAAGAAGGCTGTTCCACAACACTTGAATACTTCAATTTTAAGCTTTACCATTCTATTCGGATTCTTTTCCATTCTTTTAAAAATTTTCGTTTTGTCTTTGGTAAATTCTAGAAAAAAATTTCTAACGCCACGCACTTAATATTCGCAATTGATCGTTTATAATTAATATTCATATTGTAACATATCAAGCATTATCCCAGTTGCACTATTTGTACATGATACATTTCATCATATTCTGCCTCTGACATGGAATTTCAAAAGCAATTGCAATTTAGTGTCGTTTAAAAACAACCTCAACTAAGCAGTCCGATGTGAAATATTCGTTGAAAATTCAATTGAATCTACTTGCTTTTCAAAGAGTAAATGCCACCAATGGAATTCGAAACTTGACTTCCTTGTACACTGATTAGCGTTTACCACATCAAAATGGAGCTTAAATATATAGCAATATATTTAAAGATTTAATAAAGACTCAAAGTCTCACTATTTTCCATAAACAAAAAACACAACATGAGACTTTATTATAAACATGTTTACTCTTAGTCTTTGGAAATCATAGCAGATTGAATAATTCAATACGTTTCTTTGTATTCTTTTATTTCTTTCAAAGAGAAAGTTTCGGAACTGATAATTTGTCAGTCTTTATGTAAATATTTCTCATTTTCAACATCAAAAAATTTCTTTTCGTATACAAACAGAAACCTGAATACCATCATAATACAAATAGAATAGAAAATTCCTTTACAGTTTGATTTGTTACTGCGAAGTGAGAGAATATTATGTTTGTAAAGAAACTCTATGATGTTAAAAAACCAAACCATCGTTTTATGTTTCATTTTGCGTGATCTTTTCTTGTATAATTTTTAAGAAGATTTGCATATTTAAGTTGTAAAAGTAAGATGTGAGACTCTGCTTATATTGATAGAAATTAGTGCGTAAACAAAAAAGCCAAATGGAAATTTTAATTTTTAATGTTAGAAAATTAATACATTAATTGTAGGATCCTTGTTTTTCAAATAATTTATTATGCAGTTGAAATAAATAAGAGGAAGGTTAGAGAAGAATTTCATCAAATCAATAAGAACAACAAGTATTCAAAATATTATTCACTTAAAAATTTGACTTCACTTTATTAGTGTGAGGGAATGTTGATTACATATTTCTCATTATACATTAATATTAAAATACTAATTAAGAAACACGAAAAACGAGATTTATAAATATAAATGTAAGGAAAACGTGATTACTAAAATAAATATATGTACAATTCCGTTAAATGTTTAGCTACTTGAATATTTATTTTATTAAACGAAGCTTTAAACATCTATTGAATGTACAATAGGAGGTGTTTTTTTTTGTCTTGGTAAAGAGTTAATTATTTACTATTATTAAAAAGCAAAATATTTTCAAAAAAATGTTTAAACTTCAATTTTAAATATTACATTTTCTTGAACCTTTTATTTATTATATTTTTTAACTTAAATGTTATATATTTAAAAATGTAAGCTGAAGGACTTAAAAATATATGCTGATCATTAATATATTTCAACTTTTCAAAATAATTTATTCTTGTTAAAATGTTTATGAATAATTCTAATTAGCAAGACATTATAAAATAAATGATGTCACTTTAATGAAATAAGGATATATAATTTACTCATCATTTACTCAATAATATATCATTTACTCAATAATATATCATTTACTCGGTAATATATCATTTACTCAATAATATATCATTTACTCTGGCAATACATCATAAATGCTTGAGAAAAACAGATTGTTAAATTATTATCATCATACCAAAGGATGCAACGTACCTGCCTATAATAATTATGGGAAGCCTCTAAATTCTCAGAACTTCTTTCGACCCACCGGTTTTGATACACTTTGCCGAATGTTGAATAAATTTAGTATTATTTTCAGAATAATCCAATGAAAACTCAAGATACCTCGATGAAAATTCCAAGTAGAAAATAATTGCAGAATAGTTGAGAGAAAATAATAATTGCCATGGAAGCCCGATTATCATTTTGTTATAGAAAGTTTTGTGAAATAATTCCCTTAATTTTTAAAAATTAAATTCACGACATTCACCACTCACCACAATTGTATATTACTAATATTTGTAACAAGATCTTAAAATTAATAACCTAACATATATTACATATTTATATATATTTTGAAATTAAAATTTTTTATTGTCTTATACATATTTTGAAATTTTGATGCTTAACTTGCTTTTGATGCGTTTCTGTATAATTATTTTAAACTTTATATATATATATATATATATATATTACTACATTTTTCTGAATGTGTTACCAATTTATTATTTTCAAAGTTTCAGGAAAAAAAAAAATAAGCATCTTTTAATTAAAATCTTGTCAGACGATTATGGAGAACACTTAATGAGAAAAATAAAAATAGGAAAGCTGACCAACAAAAGTAAAAATAAGTTTTTTAAAAACTTTATCGAAAATTTACTTTTCGAAGTAAGAATTTTTAAATCCATCGTTAGAGTAAAATAAAGATCATTATTCAATTAACATTAAATTTCAATATAAAAGTCATCAATCAAGTTTTTAACCGCTGTTGATTTAATATTGTTTTAAGTTTTTTTTTTTAAGTAATGACAGAGCTATTAGCCAGCAAGGAGTTGAGAACACAAAAATGAAAGACCTAATTACCCTTTTCTTCATTAATTAACTGTAGTGGTCTTTACATAAATCTGATATAATTATTGGTTTGGACCCGAATGTGGTTCTGTCGTTCAGAAACTATGTGGTGTAAAATAAAAATGTGTGAGGATAAAATAAAAAATAGTAAAGAAAGATGTAAAGGATATAAAAAATGCCTGACTGAAGTAAGATCCTTAATACGAAGTAGAGGTCGAGGGTTTTTCTTTTTTGAAAAAAAAACTAAAGTATTTCTTATCATTAAATCGGATTAATATAGTTAATTCATTAATATAGTTTTAATAAAAGAATGCGAATGACTGGTTAATACGAGGGTTTCAGTTTTATTAATACGTTTAGAGAAAAATTTTATTTCTTTTTTATTTTTAATAATGCCTGAATTAAATGTCTATTGAAGTGTGTATAAATTATTTTTTTCAATGACATATACCCGACTTTGACGTCATTCGTCACTGATTTGAAGATTTTCTTGAACGTTTTTATGGATCTTTTTTGTGTCATACATAAGGATAGGATGTCATCCATGCAGATAAATCGGATAACAGCAAAGCATGTTGCCAGAACATGTCATCGCATCATTTTAAATGAATTTAATCAATCGAATTAATTGATTAATTTTAATCAATTTTAATTAATCAATTAAATGATACTAATATTATAAATCAATATAATAAATGATGATAATAATGATTATAATATAATTATAATCAATCAATTAAATGATTTTAATCAGTGAATTTTTCCTTCGAGGAACTATGTTCCACTTACTCAATCAACCTAACAACCAAGCTAATGAGCGAAATCAAACACATAAAACTTAGGTATTTTGAATATGAAAATATTTTTTCTATTGTCTGAATGATTTGGGGTTAGCATTCAACCTTAGATACCTTGTTAGCTTTTTCATCTACTGCAGTGAGTTAACATTACCTGCCATGGATTTTTAGCTCTTCTTAAAGATTTCTATTATATGTGAATAAATCCAAAATACCATTCACCAAGGCAATTCGTCCATGTCGAAACATGCATCAAAGGTAGGAATCAAATTCGTAACCTCTTCTTCTAAAACAGCTATGGCTCAACTTCAATTAATCTAGTGCAACAAAGCAATGATTAAAAGTCTTCGCAAAATGAAAATGATGTAAATAAAAAATAAAATTACAGGTGTTAATTTAATAATTTATGAATTAATAAGATACTGTATTTTTTCAATCAGATCAATATAAATTATATTACATGCATCTTTTTTTTGACATAAAAACATTTTTAAATATCCACAATAAGCCATTTTTGAGACACCTCACAATCCTTAGAAACAAATATTTTTTAAATTCTAACAAATTTTCTCATATTTAGTAGGTTTGCAAAGTTGCTTGTAGTTTAATTGAAATTTATCATTTAAATTTTCATTTCCTAGGCAGAACTGCTTTTAAAGAACGGCATTATTGGGGCGTATATAATGGAGACATAAAATGGACTGAATTAAAATATAAATAAAAACTGCATTTTAGGAACTTGTTTGTAAATGTACTGCTATTATAATCGTGATCAAGGACGATCAGAAAAGCTGCGATTATCAGGGAATTAACTTTGCAATTACCTCCTTCTAATGTTTTCCTTTGATTCTTTTGTTAAGATTGGCTTTGCATAACGTTTAATATTTTTATTCACATTTACACTCAAATTCATTTTTGTATATATTTGAAAATTTTCTGGATATTTATCTTAAGATTACCAAGAGAATCATATTACATAGCTTGAGTTGCAAAAAAAAAAATATTGAGTGTCATTTACTATTTTTTTAGGTTCAAGTAACGATAAACTAACAATGAAATTAACTGTGGAATTTTCAGTAAATTGTTATTCATTGTAAAAGATCAACGTGAATTATTTTACATTCAGATGTGATACTAGCGAAATTTATTTGCAATAAAACATAATTCAGGTTTCTGAGAATTCCCATGAGCCTTTTAACATGGTTACTAGATTTTCAGTTTTAAGAAATATAAAAATTAATAGATAAAACTATTGTTAAGGTTATAATAACTGTTCTTAAAACAAACATAAAAGGAAAGTAAATTTAATAAATTATATGATAATACATTGAGGAAAAAAGTAAGCTCTCAAATATTAAGTTTCAAGAATTTTTTTTTAAGAAATCCACTTGGAGAAATTACTGTGAACTAAATTACTAAATTACTTTTGTTTTCCAACTATCGATAACATAATATGCACTGAAACCTACTGCTAACTATAAACAGAGTAGTTAAAATTTGAACTTAAATATATTCTTCTAAAGAAGCAAAGACAGTAGCTGAATTCTTTGAAGAGCATTATTTAAAGAGAATAAAATGTCACGCAATCTTTACACTTTTTTTCGTGGGCAGAAAAGCAAAGCAAAGATCTTGGCCGGAACAGTGCACTTCGGTTTTAGATCTTACTTGATCCGTAGTCGGATCGATAAAACATCATATCATGGCCAGTTCTTCTAATCGACTTCTATCATTGAAAGCTCGATTCTTTTCACTAATGTTAGGAGTTTTTTGGTTGAAATGCACCTTGGATTTCAAGTATATTGTGGTATATAGTATTCTGCAAAACACTCTTTGATATCACTCCCCTTGATGAAAATATGCTCTTACAATTTGCTGAATCATTTCCAGAGAATACATTCCTCCTTACTGGAATTTTAAACGAAGTTTCGATTAATTAGTGTTACACATTATTGATTAAAATTCATTCGATTTTAAGGTGTATAAATTTTTTTCTAATTCAACTTAGGATACACTACTTTGGTCGATAAACTCGTTAACCATGTTCACCACTTTATAATTTGTAACAACATTTCGGTGAAACATCGCTGATCCTTACAACATGTTGAGCCTAGAAAGCCAGAGTTAGAGCGCTAGCCAATTGGCTAGCACTCTGGCCTTTGGTACCACAGGCTTCGGGCTCGAATGCTGGCTGTGGCATGGATGTTTGTTAGGGGTTCGGAATCCACGTTAAACTGTAGGTCTCGGTTTAACTAGCCCAAACTGTGCACAAAATGACCGTAAAATCAAATCAAAATTACAACGCGTTGGGACAGTAAAATATTCGAAAGGATTTGTAAAGGCGTTTATTTTCGTGTTATATCGAAGAAAATATGGAAATTTTTCAATCCGAATATTGATGTGAGACTCCATATCATAAGTCTCCTCATTTTCAAAGTAATGACTTTATCGATCCTTGTCCTTCTATATATTAGCTAGCACGCACTACAACAGTGTCACGAGCGAGGAACTTCTCATAGTATCAAAATCAAATTCTAACCTAGATGGAAAAATGATCGTACAGTTTACTGTATCGTTGTTATCTGTTTTACTTATTAATTATAAAAGAAGGAAAAAAAGTTGTGAAAGAACTTGTTTTATAACGACTTTTAATGACCCAATGGAAGAATATTTTAGAATTGTCATAGATTTTCTAAAATATAGGGCACTTGGGAAATACTTGGTCACATTTTAAAGGGACACAATTAGACTCTTTTAAATAGAAGAACATGCATACGGAAATAATGCATATAAGCGCTGATAGTTATGAAAGATTGGGCAGCGAAATTAAAGACACCACTTGAAATGTAAAACGATGCGCAAATGTTTTGCAACGCTTGATGTTCCTATTCCAAGAAAAATCTCGTTTCAGCAAGATTATGAGCCAGCAAACTTTATAATTCCTGTTAGGAATTACATGGAGGCTACTTATGGAAACACTGGATTAGTTTATGTGGTACTGTGTCTTGGCAATTGCGATTACTATAGCTGTCTTATTTAATTTTCTCTTTATGAAGACATATGAAAAATACAATGTAAAAACTCTCCTATTAACTGCAAGCATCCTCTTGTTCTGTTACTGCAGAAAAAGTTTTTGAACTTTTCTGGGTACAAAATTTTTCCACTATTACTGAGCAATATTTCAACATGAAATACCAAATAATAACTAAAGAAAACTTCAGAGAATCTGACAAGAATAAGAAAACTTTTCATCATTTCGTTTCAGTTGACATTAGCTTTCTTAAATGTAAGCAAGATTACAAGTTGCTTCATGCCAAAAAATATTTTTGTTTTATTTTGATCTATAAGGAGCAGCATATTTTTGAGTTTGCAACATTTTAAAAATTAAAGGAATCACAACGAATTTCAGTGTATGATATAATACGATCTATCTTTTAAGAGTAATTCAATTTATCATTAGGTAAAAATTACCATTGGTATCTTTGCTTTTAAAACAGAGGAGATTCGGTGACAATCGTGACATAGTGTGAGTACATCTTTTACTCACTGTCAAACTACATGGTGGCAATTTTCTGGTTTTCCCCATAGGATAAGCAATACAGATCATGTCTCCCATGAATGAAATTGCAGTTTCCTCAGAAATGTTGCTGAGGAAAGCAAATAACCCTTCTGCTTTCTGTATCCGTCAAGACTATTCTTTGCGTTTGTACTACGTGAAACACGATATACTTATTTAAAATAAATATATAACATCTTATTCGCGTCTGAAATCATAGTAGTTTGTTATAAAACCAGCTTGTTACGAAAACAAGTGTTAATCACAGAAAGTTACCGAAATCGAGAATATAAATTTACTCCAAGTTAGGTCAAAAGCTCTGGATTTTGGTTTAAAGGATTCCTTGACCTCGTAATTTAACAGCAGAGAAGATTTTGTATACAAATGTTTAGACTAAACCTAATTCCTTTGAAAATAATAAATTTGCTCGAAAACCCATGTTTAAAGTAAAAAAAAAATATTGTTTTTGGCTGTGAATATGAGGCAACACATAGGTTTCCGAGGGCAACTCATCATACATTCAAATAATCAAAATTGTTATTCAATTGAAGATTTAATCCCTTTATTTACCCTTTAGTTCTCGTTTCATTATTTACACTTATTTCGGACATCTTGCTCATCTTCATGGCCGAGGAGCAGAAATTCTTCAGGATAAATTTTATGAAGACTTGAACTTTTAACTGCATGATTTAGTATTTTCTTTCTTTTAAATTATATTTTATTTTATATTTTGTTATATATTGTTATATTTGTTTTTTGTGTGACCCATCTTTTTATCTTTTTAATGGTCAAATTCATAGGTCAATATAACTATAATAATTTTGTGTTTTTTTACAATGAACATGAATAGACAGTCTGTTCCTATTACAGCCTCGAATTATTTAAAAAATGTTTTTCTTTAATACAAAAACACATTTTATCTCTTCTCTTTCATGATTAAATACGGCAATGGTAATGCTCCCTTGTTTAGAATCTATATTTCAATATTAGATAAGGCTATACTTAAAGTTTAATAATCCAATAGATAACATTTTTGCTCAGGTTGACTCGGATATTTTGATACCTTCGTAATACGCATAAAAACTTTTTGATATGGATATTTTTTAACTAGCAATATTCTTTGATATTCCGTATTCTAGCGATTTATTATCATGTAAAAATCTTCACGTAAGAAAATTCATTATAATTTTAGCTAATTTCATAAAAGTTATGAAATTATTTCTGAAGTAAAATATATTTCATAAACTCTAATGTATCGCAAAAATTGATTACCCACTTCAATAAAAACATTTTTTTTTTTTTTTTGTTATTTATAGCTGGAATGTGTTTCATTTCCTTAATACTCTAAGAACAATGAAGCTTAAAAACCATTTCATAGATATTTTTTATCTTGCCAACTAAAAAAAGAGGACATAAAATAAAACACACATACTTATATATATAGCCTGTAAAGTTGTCATCACTGAAAATTGGAAGACCTATTGATCGAGTCTTTGTACCCCTCATTAAGTACGTAACTAATGGCTTGTCAAAACAATCGCGATACCATTCGAGGCCAAAACTGCTTTGGCGAATTTGGTGAAGAAAAATGAAATAAAAATGCGTTTTCAGATGTATGGGAATGAAAGAAATGTCGCTTTATAGGTTCTTTTATTTTGGTGCCATTTGAACCTTAGATTGACCAATTATAAGCATCTATTGGCATCAGAAAACATTGGTGACTTGAAGCTGTATTTGTAATTGATGTTTTTTTTTTCATCGGAAAAGTTTTTCAAATTCTTTATGGTCGTAGATAAGGAATTGATAGATTCAATTGTAATTCATTTCTTTAAATTAATGTAATCATGTTTAATTTATCTAACTGTCATTCATAAAAGTATGCCAATAATAATTCAAGCTATTAAATGAATCATGATGGTGCATTTGCCACTCTCTGCAGAATGAACGTTTCACAATACACAACATCCGAAAGACACTTTTTGCAATTCTTCCTTTACATATAAATTCTTTATGGTGAGATAAACAATGTTTGACCGTCTCGAGTATGTTATTTTATAAAAGATAAAGGCCTTTAGGGTGATTCTATTTTAAACAAAAATATTCCAAAATTCTTGTTTTATATATATTACTGCAGTTCCATTTTTTTATATTAAATAAAAAGGTATAATATTCTTTTTATTCAAGTATTTTAGGCTACAATTTTCTTTCAACTTCAGCAGTTTTCATTTTATTTGAGTTATCTTTTAGTAACACCTATAAAATGAATCCTATTGCAGTTCAATATTTTAAGTTCATACAAAAATTATACAATACATTTTTATTTAGGTTCTTAATAACAATTAATTATATTTAATTTGGTTTTTGGTAACTTTATGCACCACTTATTGAGTTAATATTATTAGAGTTTCATTTCTTTTCCTCCATTATTATTATTATTATTTTGAAAAACTTGGAAAAAAAAAATGTCTTCGAAAAAAATGAAAAAGACTTCAGAAAAGATTCAGTTTTCTTCCTCCTGTTCTTGAATTAGTACAATACACCTGTGAAGTGATTATTTTTCGTTGTCTTTGAATTTATTATAAACAATTCATGATATGTTACATAATTTTTTCAGCGCCTTTTAATTGGAAATTATTGAACTTTTTATTCTACGGTTTTTTTAAAAACTTTTATAGAAGAAATATTACAGCTAATAACTTAGTGTTAATGAAAAAATAACATTCAATTTAGTAAAATTTGAAAAATATAAATTAGTAAATATGTTGCTGTTTTTATTAATACAAAAGAATTTGTTAAAGTTTGATAGTTCCTATTTGTTTAGAAAAGATAAAAAGACGTGATCCAAGAGAGATGTCAGATTTTATCTCATATTATAGACAGCTATAGTTTTCTAATTAAAATCATAGTCATATAAAAAGATAGAGATGTTATTTTATACTTTAAATTTATGTACTCCACTAAAATGGTCTATATTATCACCTATGTATTTGTCATAGACATTTTAATTTTTACTTGATGATTTTTACTGATCATAATAAAATTTGAGGCTCTTCTCATCATATTCTGAACACAGATAATTTAAAATTATTTTTCGATGCGTAACTGTGAGCTCTTTTCTAACATAAAAATAGACGCTTTTTAAATTTTTTTAGTGCAAAAAAAATGAGCAGAATTCATGGATTAAAAAATCATTTTCTTCCACACCAAAAATGTTCAAAAAGACCAACTCCGAAATTCGTCCATTTTAAAATGGAATGATCCAAGGAAATTTTCTGCTAATTTTTTTTCATCCCAACCACGTGTTACTCATTTCACCGAAAGGATAATTATAGGTTTGGTTCCACAAGCGTGAAACTTTTTCGCGCTGTTAAGAAGGAAAATATAGAATTTCTTTCTTCAGTTTTTTCTCATTTTTTACACTTGTCTGTTTGGAACGCATCGTTGGACGCCGGTGGTTGGGAAACAAGAACTGCATACATAATTAAGGTTATCTCTCGTTTTTTGAATATTCAATCAGTTCTAAATGGCGGAGTTCCTAATACTGTGGCGGATTATTACTCCTTTTTTTTCACGCATCACAGATGTTTGAATTCGATAGCTCTGGCCATTGATGGAGAAGTGCTGATCATCTTTCCTTTATTAAATTCATAAAAGTACGTAATTATCAGTCACCTTTAATAGGCTTTCATTATTTTTATCTCATTGCGTCGTTATTAAATTTCTGATTCTTATGCTTGTTAGTTTAGGGGTGAAGCGGCTTTGGGAAATATTTTTTGTTTGACATGGTTTGGGAATTAAATTATTTAGGAAAGGTTTATCAGTTATACCCATTGGCTCCCGTAAGTGTTGGAACATATTAGAAATTGCATTAGAAACCCATTATCGAAATCCCGATGCAATGAAATAGATGAATCAATACCTGGTTCAATGAACCTCGTTCTTAGATAGAAATAGATGATTCAATGCAATTCTGTCTATTAAAAAGGAAATGCTTACTTCGGAAAAAATACTGAGTTTTGTAATCCCCCTATTTAATCAAAAATAAGTTGGTTAAAGAACTTATTAATGTCTTATCATTTACCCTTCCTGTTATTTAGTAATATGATCATTAAAAATATTAAATTTCAAACTTAACACCATGCTTATGGAGTACATTTTAAGGAAGAAAACTATTAATTATTCAAACCATTTTTAAAGGTAGTAGTTATGTGACGAACAAAGTGGAGGGTATTTGTCTTAAGGATGGGCATTGGGTATAATAATGACATTTAACATTTTCTTATGACAGAATTTTCACGGTTTATGATATGTTCAACAATAAAGTTTTAAAATTTGTAAGATTCTTTGATTAGCGAAATGAGTATAGCTTTGCGAGTAAAAGTAAGGAATTTCGAAACCTCTGGAAGCCTGTGTTGCAGTTACTGCTTTTAGTGATTCGATGACGATCGGGACAGTGTGTGTTAGTACCTCGTATTGAAATGGGAAAATTTCCAGAATTGGAAATTTGGAGCAAATGCTGAACAGTTATCCGCGAATTTTCTCCCAGCAAGCAAAAGTCTCCGTTTTTCTAAAGTTACAGACTATGAGGCATACTATTTGAAACACTACTTTCCTGATTTAAAACAAAAGATTCAAGTAGATTCAGGTATAAGCTTTCCAGTAGTTTATTTATGATAGACGATAGCCTATCATTTATTTATGATAGGCAATAGCCTATCATAAATTATACATTTTATTCATCCATGTATCGTATCCATTCACTCATTTGACGCTTAATTCATCCTTCGGTGATTCATTAAGAATATAAACCAACAATAATTTATGGTGAAGCAAGAGAATTTCGTATTATACACGTAATGTTGCGACATGAATAAGTTAATGTGATTGAGCTTTAAAATAACTTAGAAGTATGGTTACAAATTAATAAGTACACATATCATTCATCTTAAAAGGTGTAGAACTCTATAAATTTGATCCTACGCTTTCAGATGACAAATTTGCTTCATGAGAAGTTTTTAAACTTCATAATAGCAAATTGGTAATGTGAAGTTTTGAGAGGCCTAGAATAGAAAAAAAAAAAAATTGTCGAATTCTGTGAATTGTCTTCGACATTCGATATGAAGAACTTGTATAGAATTTCTTTTTTTTAATTAATCCCCTGTATGAAATGAACATGAAGGCTCATTGGTTACTGCTAGAGTTCTACAACATTTAAGATTTGTCATCACTTTTGAAATTAATTTTCTCGTGAAGGTGAATATAATGCTTTCTTACTAATTTTTAATTAAAAATATGTTTTACTTCAACACAATAGTTTTCATTACGAAAACTAACTTCCTAATAATTTTTTTAATTAAATTGGTACTAGAAACAAGATTTGTATTGCTTGAATGTGAAATGTGATGCACAACAGAAATGAAACATGTTAACAGTTGTAGAATACGCGCTTCATAATTTATTAAAAATCTTTTTTATGCCACTTAAATTATGATTACTTTATAATAAATATTCTGAGAATGAAAAAATAATGTTGACCCTCGCTATACCACCCCCGTCACAAAAATTAGCTAATTAGCATGGCTTTTTAATCCGGAAACCAAGTTAAAGGCCGCTCTTTCATTACAAATCATGAAGAACTCTGTTTAAAAAATTTGACTGCATTTAAATTTGTAAAATTACTTCTGATATTGTATAAAAATTAGTTTTATTTCAACAATATGTTTTAAAACAAGGTCATGCTGCAGAATTTGAATGCATTTGGTTTTGGTCGTATATTTCCGTGCTTGGCTTCGCTCGGTAGTAGGGAAAGATTAAAGAAGACAGAAATGAGAACTCAAGAATAAATTATGTTAATTATCTAATTACTCCAAATTACCCTTTGCTCCTCAATGTGTAGGGACGAATAAAGTATATGAGTTCAAAATGAGGTCTCTTGAAGTAATCTAGGTAATTCAAGTTAACTTTAAATTACATGAAACGAAATGAAGTTTAACCCTGAAAATGTTAATTGAAGCTAGCTGAGTTTTAATGTGTCTGAAATGTAGGGTCAAAAAGCTAGTTTCACTGCTTATAAGTTAATTAATATTAAGCTTTTAGAATAATTTAGATAAAATTTGAGATTTATATATACAAATGTTTTTGTTCTTATAAATTCAAATGTTAAATTCTTAATAAATAATAATAATTAATAATTAATAATTATATAATAATAAAATTAATAATTAATAATAAATAATAATAATTAATAATTCTCAAATAAGTTTGGTTTACATATTTTCAATTTTTTTGTTTCAATTGTATCCATTAAAGTTTCGATAACAAAAACTAATTTTTTTATTCTTCCGTAATTTTTTTTAAACATACAAAATACAAATTAATGATTTTTCAGAGACATTTGGAAAAAGCCTTTTCTAAATTAACAGCCTCAAATAATAGCAAATATTCATGCAAAATGCCATAAAAAAATTTCGACATTGTTTAAATATTACTAATTTAGATATATGAAAATTGAAATATTATTAAGAAGTTATATTCTCAATTATAAAAATATATAATTAATAATATTTGGCTATGATAATTACTAAGTTTACGAATTTAATAATTAAAAAATTCAATTCTCTTTAGCTTAAAACTAGAATTATAGAATATATTCATGAATTAAAATTTCAAGAAATTTGTTTTAAAATTACATTATAAAAAGTTCCTTGTTTCAAAACATTACCCTGCTTTTACCTCGTAAATAATCATAAAATATTCTCATCTCAAGAAATAAGTAAAAATAAGCAAAAATCATCTTAAAACAAGTTAACAAATGCAGTTTTAAAGTAATGTAATTTTTAATTTCAATTTTGATACTATTCTATACCTACTTCTATGCCCCCAAAAATAAGTAGCTTTTCAAATTACACAATAACAATATACACTTTCTATAATATAAAAGTTTCTTCTGTGTTGTAATTTTGTAACGCCTTTTCTTTTATTTCGCAATTTCATATTGGTTTCGCAAGCAGTGAAGCCTTGATAAATCATGCTGTAAATTGAATTTTTTAAATGCTGGACACCTAGCCTGAAAACTATAAATTGAAAACTATAAACTATATTTGACTTAAAAGACAACAAAATTCTTAGAAACAAAGCAGTCTCTCGAAAAATTCTTCAAATTTAAAAGGAAGAACCTGACAAAAACCAGGAAGTGTATTGTCACAGGAAAACCAGGGATCTTATTATCTGCTCTTTAACTTTTCCCCAATTGAAGTTCCTTTTTTTCTTAATACAATTTTGTTCGTATTTCAACTGTCTATCATGTTTTGCATGTGCTTGATACTTTGAATTCAGTCTACGCTTCATGGAGCTCCAGAAAGTAGTGTTGATTATGTTTCAACATTTTGATATTGAAGGCATTACTCTGTAGTCTGTATATTATCATTGCGGTTTTTTTTTTATTTCCTGTGTATGCTTTAATGAGGATAAACTAGGATATGAAACCAAAAAAAATTGTCCTGCTTTTTTAAGAAAATTATATAATATTCAAGTTACAATCTAACCAACACTATAAATTACAGTTGTAAAAATGATACAGAAGTAAAAATGTTGCTATTTGATCTTTATAGAATTACAATGTCTTTTTCCCTTTTCAAATCCGTGAGTTCCAAAATCGACTCATGTTACTGAAATTCGAGAATTTTCAGCATTCAGGACGAGTTCACATTTGTTCGTGAGGAAACCAGAGAAAATTGGAAAATTTTGCCAACTCATTATAACTTCACTTGAATAATTTGGTGGTAATTGATGTACTGTTTCGTTAATATTATTAAATATTGAATTTTTATTTAGATTTCACAAGATCTAGTTAGAGTTAAAGGAGATAGCATCCAGAAATCGGTCAAAATATAAATGTTTTCATTACAAACACATACTTTGGAATCTTAAAATGTTTCTAAAAATATTTTGTCTCTAGGACAATTCCGAAGGGAATATTTATATAATTACACTTCATTCATGATGAATGTAGTTTTTTTTTAAACTACACATGAGACTCCTAAATAATATTCTGGAACATTAGCAGCAGTAGAAGAAGAATGTTTGGAATAACTATAATTGGGTTGCTTATATAGTTTGTTTATTTTAATCGTTCGAACGTTCTATTTTGTTATGTCTTCTATAAAGTTCTCGCGTAAGTAGAACATTGCTAAGTTGCATACCATTCAATTTTTTCAAAACTTTTATTCAATAAAACCAAATACTTATAATTATCTTTTAATTTTAAGTTATGTGATATAAATTTTTCAAATGGTAAGTTTACATTTTCTTACAGTATTTATGCGAATGTAATTGAATGTTATAAAAAGCAACAAAATGATCTAGAATTAAGCTTCGGAAATAATAAAAAGAAAAGAGAAACGTATATCTACCAAATATAAGCATTCTAAAAAATTACTACGACTTGCTGTTAAAAGACAAGAACTTTAAAACAAATGGAAGTAAGGAACAATATCGAAGGCAGGTCATCTCTGAATTGTGCGTTGCGTAATTTTCATCTCACAAATTGCTTTTTCTTAGAAAAATGCTATATTTTTATAATTCCTTTTTATTTCACATTTGCAATTACATATTTGTCAAATAAATTAAATTTAGTAAATGCTATATTATGTCATATGAAAAACGATTTTTACCATGATAATTCCAGCTAATTTTGATAATATTAAATGAAAAAAAAAAGCTCTCAAGTGTTTTAAAATAAGATTTAGATAAGGTGAAAGATAAATCATAAAATTTTTTTTCATATTTTTTTAAAATTTTGTATTGCTCTAATTAACATAAAAGCACTAAATTGATTATTCTTAGTTTCATATTTCTGTATAGAGTGTCGTAAAAAATGCATATACTTTTTAAACGATGCTACAAATCACATAAATTTTAACACGAATTTATAATAATTTATAATGCCTTACACTAAATGTGAGAATTTTAAAAAATAAATACAAATTTTTATAGGAAATTCATTTATCAAAATTCATAAATATATTATAATTTTCCTCCATTTTCCTAATATATAAAATCCCATTTCCAATAGTGTAGATAAAAGTTTTAGTAGTACAGTACAACAATATGAAGCGAAAATATCGAAAATTGAGAAAAGGAAAAAAGTTTTCGGAATAATTTGAGAAGTAAAAATATTTAAAAAAAAAAAAAAAATATTAGGAAGAAATAAAATGCAATTTTTCTCTCAAAATTCCTTTAGTTATAATTTGAAAATAAATTCCTTTAATTTTAATTAAAGGGCAAAAATTATTATATTATATTCAGTTTAATTTACTTAGAAAAATAATGTTCTGGTAACTAAATCTTCTTGCATATAAATTAATGATTTTTTTTCAATAATTACACTCTATAAAATGGTTCATACTTATGGTGTAGCATTTGCGTGCTGATTTGAAGGCGTTTTAGTCTTGTTAAAATCGAAACTCTGTTTGTATTTAAGTAAGCATTTATAATAAACCTGAAAAAAAAATGTCCTTCTTCATAAGTAATACAAAAATCAAGCTTCTATTAAAAAAAAACAAGCTATTGTGAGACTGTTTGAAATACATAGTTAATAATTTCACCTGTCATAATATTTATTTTTCATCCTAGAGATAAACTTAGAATGCTTTTTTACTTTCTACCATTCGAAGGACTGCCAAAGGTCACTTGTATGATTTTAACGAATATTTTTCATGAACAATAGTTTATATATTGAATTCATATTAATAACGCTAATGTTGATTTTTACAGTGTAAATCATAAATGTACAAAATTTTGCTTTTCTTACGACTTGCATCCTTAAATTTCATTTTAAAAAGAATTGCCATCAACTAATTTTTTGAGGGTTTTTTTGATGTTATTTGAAGACTGAAACATGATCTGATTTTAGTTTAATAAAGAAATTAACATATGAGTTTAAAAAAATATTTAATTAATTGAACATAATAATTAAAATTAAATATTAATAATATAACTAGTTAAAAAGTATATCTTTGTGGGGACTCATGAAACTTCACTACAATATGTAAAAAAAAAATATTTAAATGCATTATTATTGTTATTTTTCGTAATGGAGTATTCTGAAATTCCTATAAAATTCAGCTGTGTGAGGAGTTGTAAATCTTATACAAGAAAATGCAAGTATTTATAAGCATAAAAATTATTTTATTTATAGTTTTTGATAAATTACAGATAAATGAAAAAAATTTTTTTATCAATAAACCAAGAAAGAGTTCAAATCATGAATAAATATTACCTGATACAAATATTCTGTATTCGTCTCGTTTTCGACATTCTAGCATGTAAGAATTTTGAAAGCTTCGAAATCTTGAGTGCTTGTAAAGTTTTTATTCTGAATCATGCAATGCATGTCAATCCAATTGATATCTCCCTTCCCTTTATCCAAAACAGATTTATTCAGAATCAACTCCACAATCTTGGGAATTGTAACAGCAAAGGCTTACTGTAGTAAAAATTGTTTTCTTAAGCAATTAACATTTCCATTTTCCAAAATTTCGTAATTGGTAGAATAGAAACACAGCCACTATTTTCGTAAGATGCACAACAGATAGTTTCATAATTTTCAAATTCAAACACCATTACACTTGGAATCCGATCAAGTGGGCCATGATTTTCTTCATAGATAATATCTTTGACATAAACTAATGCTCCGTTTAATAATCGTTTTTCAATACACACATTAGAACGTAGCATATTTTTAGATCCAATTGATAAAACTACTACTGAAGACTATCCTATAACTCCCCAGTTAATAATTTTGCTCTAAAACAATTATGAATAGTTAGAATGTAAGCAGCCTGTTTCCGGAGTGGGTATCAGAAACCTATCTTTGACAAATTTCCTACAGTCTACGCACAATCTAGTTGTGATGTTAATATTCAATACCTATTCTGATTAGACCGTTAAAGGAATATCTGTTACTCAAGGACAAATAATTAATAAATTATTTTTTTCATATTTAGTAATCTTCTCAAATATGCCAGATAGATAAGATAGATTAAAAATGAAACTAAAAATATTTAAAAAGGTTACTATCAATCTGTGAGTTATTAAAAAAATAAAATAAATAAATACATAAGATATGAGAGATTATTAAAAATCTAAATAATATTTTAAACAACAACAAAAAAAAATAGCAGCTAATATAATTTTCTTTCTAGAATATTTTTAATTTAAACACAATGAAAAAAATTTAAACTAGTTTCTTTTTTACGAAAAATCGCAATGTTGATTGAAATAAAAATTTTACAAGAAAAACCTGAAGTTATTATTGGTTTAAAAATTTAAAAATAGCTTTTTTATTATTTTAATTTATAAAGCAGCTGGAAACCATTTTGGTGAGAAAACAGAAATGTTATAAACGACCAGAATTTTAAGGATTATGTTGTTGCTTATCCCCTTGATTTAGAATCCTAAACCAAGTCCAGTAGCTGTATCAATAGATCGTAAACGGTCCTCCCCTCATTCAACAGTTGCCTCACAGAGGCACCAATACAATCAATGAGATGAGAGGGAGACGCGATGGCCGAACAATGACAAAGGGTATATGTCTTCTCGCTTCCATTGAAGGTCAAACTCTTAGTGTGGCCAGTCCTTAATCTAGCTAATTTGAGCAGATCTAGGATATTAGCACTGCAAGGACATACCAGGATATTTATAAGGATTATACCACCTGAATATATATACAAAACATATGCTGAAGTGATCTCAAAAACCAATCAGAAACTTTGTACCAGGACAACTCTTGATTTGAAAATTAACGATATGCCAAGTAGACTGTTGATGCGGAATACTTCGCCATGAGGGCTGTCCATTTGGGATGTTAACTATATAAGGAAGGCTTTTAATTTTTGTAGCACCAACTATAAGTCAGGTTGGGTTTCAACTTTTTGAACATCAATTATATGCTAGGGCGTCATTTCTAACTTTCTGTATCAAGTTTATTCGTGGAATGGTACTTCAAAACAAATTGGCAGTCCAAATCAAGCGACCTCATCCTGGTCGAATCCCCCATTTTTATAGTAACAATATTAATGTCTAGAGGAATTAAAAAAAAAAAAACAAAAAAAGATCGGTTGTTCGTTTTCCATTTTCTTTAATAAACTCTATCTCTATTTTGATATTTACTAAAAGGCTAACCAAAATAACATAGTACTAAACTACCTTCTGTCATTTTCGCGTAGCTCCCTCTTTCCTTCTCTTCCCAGAGTTCAGTTCGAAAGAGATCACAAGACATTTATTTCAAGTATTTCAGATGTAATAATATAAGTAAAACATATTTTTTTTCATTTTATTACACACTAAAAGACATATGTCTAGTCTGGGTGAAACCTGCTAGTTAATTATTCATTAATTTTCTACCCTCTAATTCTATTGGCTATTAACACATTAGCCATTAATAAAGGTTTTTTAATGCCTACTGATTCTAATTAAAGTGTACTTGTAAACATAGATATTCAGGATTAAAATAAAATAATGGTTTTCTAATTATTCTTAGCCTGGTTATTACAAAAATTGAATCTTCCAAATTCTTTATTTAATTTAAATTATAATATTTTATTTAATATAATGTATGTATAAATAAAACACAAAGCAAAACTTTTTTTAGTGTATGTTACAGGGAGTATAGTAAGTACCCCTCAATTCTCAGAAGTCTGTGCATACCTCGTGTAAATGAAAACACATTTGGCACTCTAAAAATGTTTTTTTTATTTAATGTTAGAAAGTTTCATTACCTGATTCAAGTTAATATGCCTTGAATTCTTAAATTTTTACCATTCGATTGTATTTCAAAATGAACGCTTTCACAATTCTAAGCATCCTTGAAGTTAACTATTTCCAATTCATTGAAATCTATTAATGCCAACTCACGTTCTTGCTGAATGTAGCCTTACTACGTGCTTCTTGCAGTTGAAAATTGCCTTTCAGTACTTCATTCCAAGTTTTTAGCTATTTCCCTTTTGGCTGGAAATCAAAGGTATTTTCTCATTCATGCTAGGGCACGTTCCACAATGGGTGCGAGGCTGCGAAATAAATTTCGAAAAATGTTTTCGTAAGTGTTTGTCTTTTCTTTGACCTCGTCTCAACAAATCGTAAACAGCGATACTCGTATCGAGTGTGGAAAAATAAATATAGGGCTAAACTGTTGGTTTTTAAAGTAGAGGCGATCCCTTTTAACCCAGAAAAATAAATGTATTATGTTCGTAATCACGCACAAATACAGATACGGCTAAGTGTTTCTGAAATAACAGATTTTTAGAATAAAGATAAATTATGAAATGCATCTAATCTAAGTAAAGAAAAATTAGAAAATAATGTCAGAAATGATGTTTAGATATATATTAAAGACTTTTTATTACTATGACTTCTAATATAAGAAATATTAGTATTGAAATCGGTCAGATTCTCTTGATATAAATTTTAGAAACAGTAATAATGCTTTTATAATGAGAAAGCGTACATTCAATAAAACAATAATTCAGTTTTTGTTTGTATTGATATCATATAAATCTGTTTGTGACATTGTTTTTTTTTATTTAAAGATGTAAAACAGAATTATTGTGATTTAAATTTTAAAGCTGCAATTCAGACAGTTGTCGTTTTAAAGTGAATGGTGTGTTTTTATTTTAATATCATGAGATTATGTATTTATTTGATAATGCTATTTTAATATTATAAAATTGCTTTTTTCCTAATTTTCGACTATTTATTCTAAAATGTCCTTTTGCTGAACACAATAATACAAAAATATTCATGCTTTATTGCATGTATATGATAAAGTGGATGATAAAGAACAAGAAACAAATAAATAAATAATAAAATTTAATCTATCACACAAAACTAAAATCTAGAATTTGAATACTAGATGTAGTTTTCAGCACTAATCTCATATGTACAAAACTTTGCATAGAAAATAGCCAGTAATTAAAATACTTATGCAAAATCGTGCCTTTCTGATGTGCCCATCAAATCATAACTTGATATATGTGAATTATATGTGATAATGTGAGATGAGCAAGTGCAAGAGATTAATGAACACAGAAAACAATTTGAGTGAAAAAATATAGTGCATATTTAAAGAAAGTTGTAAGTTAATGCAAAATAAATCAATGTTATGAAAGCACTGCCATTGTTAGCTGGATCATCAGATAACTTTATAAGCTGACTTTGAAACTATTGCCAAAATGATCTTCTCTAGAAATACAATGCAAACTAATAGCTTTTTATGACGCAATGCAAGCAATCGTAGTATGTAATTCGCAGCACAGAATGATGATGACTTGTATGCAAGTCGCAATATAGGGGCATAAAAAGCAAGAAGACTTTTTTATGTCCCTATATTACGACTTCAAGTACATGGTTAAATGAGGCCTAGAGATCCTCTTAGTTAGAAACGAGTTTTTTTAACCAACGAATTTTAATTTAACTTCCAAAATGATTCTCAAAGAGGTTTCATAAGATGCTTCCAAGGATTCAAAATTGTAAGGAATTCACAATCGTACTGTTCTACCGTTTATTAGTACAAAGATACTAATGATATATCTATAGATGATAATGTAATGCCATACATTCAATTATTTCGCAGATATTTAGAGAAATAATCCTGTATAAGCGGTAGCTTCCAAGATCACTAAACCTGTATTTAATAGTGCACGTATGAAGCATGTTAAAGAGAATGTATTGCTGGTCGAATTGTCCTACCAATTTTTTTCTGAGAACTCCGAGATATTTTTCAACAAAATCAGGCAATAATGCCACTACAAATGATTAATAATATTTCTGAAAACCTACATCGGACAAGATAGTATTGAAAGAAATTTTTAACTAGGTCATTATAAACATCTAGAAATTAATTCCCATTAAATATTCTTTAAGCCTAATTTAATTGTTAAACTGCAATAATCACAATTCACATATGCATCTTTTTCTTTCAGTATAATTTGCTATACGGCCTAGTCTATCCACAAGAAACCTATATTTAATTTAAGTAATATCCATTGATTAAATAAATATAAATTCAAAAGATATGACATATGTATAACAAGATATAAATTCCAAAAGTGTTTATATTAATGCCGTTTTGATAAAGTTGCTAAAAATGTATATTATAAAGCATTTTGACTATTTTTAAAATGCATATAATTTATAATAAATTATTGAAATTGTTAATGAAACATTTTCAATTTTCAATAATATACAATTCTTATTATTAATGATTATAAGGAACTGGGTTAGTAGGCATTTCAACTTTTTTTTTCTGTTCTAGATTGAACATAAATGTACATTGAAAATCCATTCGTAAATCAGACATTCGCGATGAGTTTTGGGCTACAAAACGAATGATGCATTATATATTAACTGACTGATCTTTCTCACTCGAAAAATGGCTGTCCGTTTACAATAAAGTCATGTTTCCAAAGTGTAGGGCACTATTCTTAAAAATGGAAGAAAATGAGAAGGGTGTAGAAAGTCTCTCGAATCTTTTGATTCGGTAAATGTAAGGAGGCTGTTGAGTCCCGAAATGTTCCGAGGGGGGTTAATGGCCCAACGAAAATGCGGAAAGGGGAAAAACCCCATGATTTAGATCCAGTGAAAACTAAAAAAAGGGGAAAGAAATATCATTTTATGAGTCCACATCCATTTTGGCTACCAACATGTACGAATAAATAAAAAAGTTGGATATTGTTTCCATCCGGGCGACAATTTCTAGTTCATAAAATACTTTCAGTTCACGGCTCTCAGAGACGGAAACATATTTCTTCGTCTTTCTGAAATAGGTCCCAATTTTGTGCTGTTTCTTGCGACATATAGAGCCATTTGACAATGATGCGAATAGTTTCGAACACAGAGCCAAAAAGTTTGATGTAATATGGAGAAGTCAGAATGTCATAAAGTGATCAAGTTTCTTTGGACCCGAACAGTCCATCTTTGAGTCCGTTCTTTTCTGGCGATGGAAGGTCTTTACAGTAACGTCAAATTGTGTAATGGAATGAATTTGGTGGTTCATTATATGATCTTCAATATTACGATTTGTTTAATATGTTGGAGTTGTTTTTGTATTTTAATAATGTACGTATAAGAAATATTTTTAAAGATCTTTAGGATGCTTTTAAAGTTTCAATAATTTTTTGAAATAATGTATGTTTTCTTATAGAGTGAAATGTATGCACATTTTGTTTCTTACCTATCCGTTATACATAATTACTAAATTTCAATTTAATATCCAGGTTGTTTATTTTATAACCAAATTTAGAATGGAAAACTTTGTATTGTAATTTTATGATTACTTTTTATTGCTTATTTTTTTCACCCGTCCTGTGAGATTTTCTTGGCATGTTATAAGCTAATAAATAAGCTTCAATTATGTAAAGGTCACAAGAAAAATCCATTACTGATTACATATTAAGGATATTTATATAATTATAATAAAAAGGTTCCAATATACAAACAAAAATAAATACCTAAATATCTCTGTCAATAAGTCTAGTCGATTTTGTACCAGTTGGGTCCCTCCTGGCTTTCAGGAAAAGTTGTCTACTTCAAACTATTGAAATAATTTATAATAGAAAATAATAATAAAAATGTATCAAAATGTGTAACTTACTTTTTGTTATCTCAGCTAAAGGGTCAACTACCATCGCCTGACAAAGTACTTTATTTAAAAATTATGTCTAGACAACCAATAACAAAAACAATCAAAAATAGGGTATTTGTATTAAAAAGCTTGTCGATTTTGAAATTCAAAAAGAAATTCTATTTTGAAATATATATTATTTTTAAAAACAATGTTTGACGTTACAGCTAAAATATTGAGAAAACAAATGCCAGAGATTTTCTTCCTAAAAATACTCTCGAAAACAGCGAGTTGTTAATATTAGTTTGAATTATGTGATGATGCCTTCTGCATTTGTTTCCTGCAAACATTACTTTGAATGCTTTGAGTTAAAATGCATAATACTTCATAAATAAATTTTTCAAAATGCAATATGATTTGTAATTAATTAATTATTTATTTATTATGATTTCTAATACTTGCTATGTCTATAATATAAATAATAGAAAAGATAAAGATATAAGAGTTCTTTATAATTACTTATTATTTTACCAATTTTCTTTTAGTTTTTCCTTTTTTTTCTCGATCAAATATGTATTAAAATAAGCTTTTTTTTTAATGTAAAAGTACTCGATGTTAAATTAGAAGTGGGTGATTTTTTTAAAAAGAAGTTATATTTTTAAATTTAGAAGTAGTACAAATATTATTATTTCTGTTTCAGGGTTTTAAAATTTAATATTTATGACTTAAAAACTGGTCAATTTAAAATTTTATTCATTATATTTAAAGATAACTTTAGACCTTTTAGCCACATAGTTAACTTTTAGAAAACGTGGATGAATTGAAAATCATCTTCTCGTCGAATACTAGAAGAACCAAATATATCAAAGTAATTTACAGTATAAATTACAGGTAACAAAAGAGTAATTAAAATGGTAAATAACAAACAATTTGCATTTAAAAAAAAACAACATGGATTCCCGCAGGTCCTAACAAATCTAGAAAAAAAAATGTTTTTATATCAAATGGGGTACTTTTTCCCGTAAATAATTCACTGTGAGTCATTGCAAATGACAAAATCCTGTTTTTAATTAAAATAATATATTATTTCTAAAAAAAATAAGCATATTTCTTCAATTTTACCAAAAAACAAATTAAACTGTATATTTCTTGAGTAAATGAATAAACCCTGTCCTATAAGTACAGGAATCAATCTTTAAAGAGTGTGTGCTATGATATTTGATTCTTAAAAAAAAATTGCCGCATATAATTATAGCTATTATGATAATATGATTTTAAATCGAAACTGAAAGATATTGCATAAATAAATAAATATCCATAGAAATTTTTAAATAAGGAATATATTTTATACATTCCCTTACAGATTCATATATATTAAAATATTTTAGTTTTCATTAGAATTTTAGCTTTCATTGCTTTTTTTCTATTAAAATTTTATAGCTTTTACGTTCCAAAATATTTCAATTTAAAAATAATTTTACACAGAATAAAGCGTGCAATGATAAATCTGAAGAAAATATATTCCTCTTAATTGAAAATTTTTGAAACATTTTATATTCAGTAATAATTGGATAGAACCTGATGGCTGCGTGTCTGGCGCTCAATGCCACTGGTTTCGGGTTGGAGATCCGGCGGTGCCATGGATGTTTGTCGTGGTGCGGAATCCATTTTAAACCGTAGGTCCTGTTCTACTATAACTGCAGGGCGTAAGGCCAACAGCCCTACCCCGTAAAATCTGTAGCCCTACCCCGTATCTGTAATCTGTAGTGTCTCGAAATCTGCAGTGCAGACGGTAATAGGCAGACGGTCTTGGTCCACCATGGGGCTGTTGAACCAATGAAGAAGAATTGAATGACGCCAAGTTTACAAGCAGCAGTTGAATAGAAACGTTTTTCAGAAATCTAAAATTCATTACTTATTAAAAATCAGAATAATTTTTATAATCAATTTAAATTTGAATACTAACATCATTTTATTTCATTAAAAACAGTTTTGTTCTAAAATAAGAAAAATGTCATAGATACTATAGATTAAGCCAATCTATAAATAATAAGTCAAATATACCAAAAATGTTTTGTGAAAAAAATAAAATCTTTTTCACAGTTTAAGAAATTACCCTTTTTTTTTTTGTAATTACTCTGCACATTTTCACATTTTTAGAGAGAGAAAACCATGAAAAAAAGTGATTGTTTTCATTGTAATAAAATATGTGTAAAGGATAATGAAATAATTAAGCTTTGAAGTCGTAGAACCATCTAGACACTCTAATAATTACATATATATATATATTACACATACATACAGGAATATTCAAATCAATAATTGGTAAAGTCTCCTCTGGTGATGACGCTTGTTTGTATATCTCTTATGTAAGGAGTAAATAAGATTAGAGTAATGATTATTGGACTAATAAGATTCCTAATACCATAAGCGTTCTGTTACGCATTCATCAACTACTCTGCGTCACTTTGAGATGCCCGAATCTTTCGGCTCACAATGTTCCATATATATTCAATTGGACAAAGTTTTGGTAACCTTGATATTCAAGGAAGAGTATGAACCGTACGAATGCAATCCGGAATTATGAGTACCATTATCTTGTTGGAAAAGGGTCCTTGGATGACATGCCAGTTTAAATGGCTGCAAAATGTCATCATTATATCGTTGAGCTGTTAAAGTTTCGTCTAGGATGACTAGGGAGACCTGCTATCGTAAAAGAGCCTCCATACCATTCCACTAGGGGGATGTCTTTTGCTTTAACTAAGGCTCATTTCAACCACTGGCCCTGGCACTTCTGCAGATGGATTGGTAGGACATAGCAACGACGTAAATCTTCCATAATTGTTAATTTAATATTCTAGGCAGCACTTATTGGAAAAATTAATCATTTGCATTCTTCATATAGGAATCTGTATGCGAAAATTCGAGCTAGTAGTTTTATGTATATATATATATATATATATATATACCATCGTAATTCTTCATATAAATGATGTCGAATATTAATATCTAAAACATAGCTTTCTCGAAACTCACTACGTAGTTTCTACTTGCAGGAATTGCAGATACTTTAAAAGCCTACCTAATAGCATTATAAGATAGCAACTCTACTAATTTGTGTATTATATTTCTATGCAGCACTGTTTTCATAGTGCATAATTGTTAAGAAAATTTTATCCCTATAACATTAAATTCCTAATTTTTCTTTAATTTTTGGAAATGCATAAAAGACGACAGAGAGATGAAATAGAGATCATCATAGATTATGTTAGGGTTAGTATTTGCTAAAAATGGCTTTCCTGAAACGCGTATTCTTTTCAATGCATTTACGTGCTGCAAAGTTCGTTGTAGCTCAATGATGGTTATACAAAATACTGATTTGTTTACTTTCCACAGTCTGTAACTTTAATAAAGTTATTTGCTGTTATTGCATAATAAAAGTGGCTATTTTTATTCCCTTGGCGTTGCATTTCAATGGTGTAGACCAGGGGTGGCCAACCCAAATGGTCTTGCGGGCCACTTTGAAATGCATCATGACTCCACGAGTTGAATAAAAATTATATATCCCCATATTGGGTTTAGACCACTATAGACATTTTTTGGAGTGAAACATTTTAACATAATGAATTATTATTTTTGTATTTACTATTATTCTTACATGTAAACATAGATAATATAATAATAATGACACTAAACGCCCATTGTAAAGAAATATGTAACACTAAAAATGAAATATATATATATATATACATATAAACGAAATCATTAAAAAATATTTATTTTACTAGTGCGATATTTGTTTCTCCACTTTTTCACTTAGCTTTTTGCAAATCGATCTGCATTTGGGTATTTGCACATCGTAATTCATGTTGCGTCCGTTATGTTTGAGCGTGTTTTGTGTTTGGCCAATTTCATTTCGAAAAAAAAAAAAAGATTCGCAGGTGTAAGTTAAGTCAAAAGCACCAGCAACTTGGACTAAGAGCCTGGTTTGCTCTGCAATCAACAATCAAATATGCGTATCTAAGGATGATCACTGAAGTCACTTAAAGTGAAACATAGAACCTATTATATTAGATGTTCCAAGATGCTAGTGCCTCATGAGATCGCAGAATATAATTTAAGTATTCTGCGAAATCATAACTGTAAACTCATAAATAAAACAGGTAATATCTGCCATATATTCGCAAGAATATTATTTTAAATTTTAGTAGTAGTTAATTTTTGAATATATATGAATGCATAAATAATGTATTTTTTTAATACATTGGTTTCCACTACTTTGATCATTATAAGATAAATATATTTTGTAAAAGTGTGATAAATTTCACGGGCCGCAAAAACATTCAAGGGGGCCGCGGATTGACCACCCCTGATGTAGACCCATAATTGATTCCAAATTTCCTAGTTAGAAACAAATATTCTGTCTGTGTTTCGAAAATTAACACTACTGAACTTTTATGTCACTGTGAAAAAGAATACTTTGAAATCACAGGAAAGTAAATACTATCCTTCAAATTCCATTTTAAAGAAACATCACTTAGGGGACTCTTTCGATGTAATTTTTACTTATTTAACCATAATAATCATTCACTAGGTGCACCATAACAAAGAAAATATAAGTTTAACTTTTTCAATTATTAATAAAATAATTTATCTCGTGTGTGTATCAGGTTCAAAATGTATTTCGTTTTTTATTTGTAGAAATTCTTCCAAAATGTCTAAAGAAGTAAAATCGTATTAAAACAAGTAATAATAGTTACAGAAATTAACTTAAAAATCGATTTAAACAGTTAAAATTGTCATTTATCAAAATTTAGAGATTTTATGTTGATACAAAAAAATAATGAAATAAAGACATCCTTGCTTGTTAATGTCTCCATAAAAACAGTTTCTTTTAATTTTCATTACAATTTTTTTATTAGTTTTAAAAATGGAATTTGTCAAAAGAAGTGCAAAAACTTTACATCCTGGTAAATCAAAAGTGTCTCCTAACATACACATGTAGTACTTCCACGCTGTTGAACATAATGGCAGAACGGGAAAAACTAATTAGCAAATAAAGCTTTATATTTAACCTTGTTTTCTTTAAATAGCAAAAAAAAAAAGAGGGGGTTTTTTACTAGGTTTTCTTACCGATTTTCAGATTAAACAAAATACTCCTTTCACTGGATTGCAAACCATTTTTTAAGAAATAAGAAGGGAAATTAATTTTTTAATATTTTTTGTTTAATAATCATGAAGCATTAAAGTTTTTCAGGTTACAATGAAAGATTAAAGAGTTTAAAAAATATTTTAATGCTATTAAATAATAAAACCTTTTGGGAACTGAAAGAAAACTATTAATGTGGAAAATACGAAAGAAAAACATTCTACGAGTATAATATAAAAGTAATATTTGAGTTAATAATTTTTTTCTTAATTTCTTTTCGTTAGTTTTTTATTGCTATATTAATATGTATTTTTCTTACAGTGTTTTGCTTTTTTGTTAAAGTTTTTAATTTTTTAGGCAGATATATTGAAAGAAATCTATTACAAATGAATAGTCTTTATCTTCGTTCTTAAGCAATATTTTTAATTCAGTTTTACAGAAAAAATATTTTTTCACCGTTTAAATATTATCGAAGTACATACAAGGTTTTAGATTAAAAAAACAACTTTAAAACACTGTATTGTGCATTAAATTAGAGACATTCAATAGAATCATAAATAAAATTTTTAATGAAATTTTAATTTGGTAAAAAAAATATTGAAATCTATAAGTATTCTCTTTTCAATGTATATAATTATTTTTTTTGCATTTCATATTATTTTTTTTTAACACTCCCAAAAGCAACACGAAAAAATCGTTCCTTTTTTTTTTATAACAAATTAATGAATTTGATATTATATTTTTTTTGATATAATATAAATATTTTTACTTCATCAGTCTGCCAAATAATTTTGATCACCGAAATACCTATGTAGTCATGCCTAAATTTAATTCAATATACTATATATTAGATTATGCATACATTCGGCATAATCTAATTCGGTATATGTTTCATGCAATACTAATATAATATAAAACTATTTCAATTATTAAGATTTACAAGGTGTTCAATTAATGCAGCGACTACTTTAGATAATTTGTCAGTAAACATTAAGATGAATAAAAATTGTGACAGAACATGATGTCTCATTCACCACATTTTTTTAGCAAAAATCGTGCAAATTTTTTATAAAGTTCTGATATCACGCGGGGCAGTTAAAAATACATGAATAAATAAAAAAATATTTATTTGACAAACTATTTACGACATAGCTTGTGATGCATAGTATAATGTTGGAAAGGGAATGCTGATAATTACGCGAACAAAGTATTACAGATGTTGCTTTCGAAGAGAACGTCATTTCAGTCTACAACGACGTAAAATGTCTTTCCTGATGCGCTCGAGGACATGTGTCATTGATGCGAGGATGTGTGTGTCAATGAGGTCTATCTAAGCTTCGATGATTAGCAATCGTCCTAGATGGTCACTTGCATCTCATACAAAAGTGGTTATTTAAGTTAAGAAAAGAAGAAGCCGAATGGATTGATATCCGGCTAATGTGGAAGCCGGGTAAAGGGCCAGTTCATCTTTATGAGTATGTAGCATTCGAAATGGGTGCACACTTCGCTGGAAAAATAATAAGCTGATACCTCACTTCTCTGGAATCAGAGCCTGCAACGTATTTACACGAGTTTCACTGCCTAAACATGGTTTGCAACATCATGTTCCATTTAAATTTGTGTTCTTGATGTTCACTAACAACAGTCTGAGTTTGTCATGCCTTAACTGAATGCTACTATATAATTACTGTTAAATTCGTTACCGTACCAATGTGCATTATCTATAAACGTACACACTAATGTCCATTATCAGTAAATAACGAATTTCATTAGTAATGCATATATGATCTTCATTTACTTCATTAATCAATAGACTCGATATTGGTTAGGTTTAGATATCGCTTCCATTATCAGTAAAACTTCCATTGACACCTTAAAACCTCCTTCACACAATTATGCGTGCTATATTACTTGCATATTTATATCACATCCATCCATACCTACTTCCATCATTAGTAATCATTGCTGACCCATATTTGGACATTGAAATTTGTGAGCGCTATTTATTCTTTCATCCAGTTTCTTAATTTGCAT
The DNA here is from genome assembly GCA_021605095.1 of Caerostris extrusa. NCBI lineage: Eukaryota > Metazoa > Arthropoda > Arachnida > Araneae > Araneidae > Caerostris > Caerostris extrusa. The sequence continues at coordinate 95,466 of BPLR01003414.1, forward strand.
GACTGACCTGTATATGATCCCAATTTTTGGACATTTGTTTAATTTCACACGTTTTATAATTTTATGCTACTTTTAACATTGCTAATTATTCAAGATATCTATGTGATGCAAATATTAATCATCAATATATCTGAAATGTTATTTTATTTGAATTTTTCGGACAAGGATTCTTATCCAAAGATCGAGGAGATTGAATAAAAAACAACATTATTGTGTCTAATGTTTTATTAAATTTAGTATCTCGGTGAAATTAAAAGTCGGGGAAATCACTATTAATCTCCTGCATAAGTAGAGTTCCTGCAATCATTTTTATTTGAAGGAATACAATGAATTACTATTGTATTAGTCGTATCTGTTGTTACTAATAGAAATAACAGATTCGTATCACGTAGTAGTTGTTTTATGGCTAGAATCGCTTAGATTTATTAGTACTTTTATTTCATAGTGGTTGTTAGCATTTTGATGTTTGGGAACAACCTTTTTACAGTGAAATTAGTAGTTAAAACTTTAAATCTGTTTGCAATAAATTGTTTCCGGGAATCGGATTTTTAAAATGCAACAACTGAAACCATAGAAATATTTAGATTTCTTATACGACTTCATTAATTAATTCCACTAGTGTTGAATGCTCAAAAAGAAGATAAATGAAGAATTATTCACATTAGCAATTTTACTAATGCAATTTGGCACCCTCTATGGTTATTATGGAGTTTTTAAGTCTAATTTTAATATAATTAAAAAAGGAACATATATATTACTGTACCACCGCTTTTTATCTAACGTAATTTCTTCATAATTTTGTTTTATACCTTTAAAGATATTATAATATAGGAAAAGGTCCGTGACATCCAATTTACTGACTAAACGGCTTCGTGGTATTAAACTTATTGACAAACGGAATCCGTAGAGAAAGAAATGCTAAGAATTCATGCTTTAGAATATCTTTAATAATTGCTGGTCTAGCGGCTAGCGTGGCTCTGTACCACAGGTTTCGCTGTTCCAAACCCGGCAGTGTCATGGATACTTGTTCGAAATACAATTCTATTTGTATTCGAAATACAATTCGAAATACAAAACTGATCGGTTGTGGTTCGAATCCACTTTAAACCGTTAGTTTCGTAATTAGCCCTCGTGTGCAAAAATTAATCATAGAGCTACAATCAAAACCAAACATTGATAGTTGCACAAAAATTACTTTTTCAGAATTTAAATTTTAACTGGTAGTATCTTCTAGATGTTTAAAAAAACACTCATTCAAAAATGTATTATTACTGTATTTATATTCATCCTCAATAAATGCAAAACAAGAAACTCATTAAAAAAAAAAAACTCATACTAACAAGAAACGATGCACTTTCTTCGACCGTCACTTTCTTTTATAGCTGCGCAGAAAGTAGTGAAAAATGGGTGGCACAAATAACTTTCTACCTTCAGATTTAATAAAAATTTCACCATCCATTCGTGGTCTCTCTTTATATGCTTCACCTACGTCGTTAATAATCGTGATAGACAAGAGATTGCTTTAAAGTAATTCCAACATTTGTTTTAAACCTAAGGCGCCAAGAAATGCGTCTTCTCAGTAGGTAGAAAACAGGTATTTCTGGAACACGTAACATACGTTAATCAGCATTACATCATCTGCTTTGCCCCTGCCTCACTTCCCCTAGACTAACATGCCATCACGATTCTGCATCCCCCTCCCTATAATCTAGGGGATGGAGAATAGGGGTGGGTCTGCAGTTAAAGAAAAAGGAAAGGAAGGAAATAACAAAAGCGAAACACATTTTTCCGACAGCTTCACTTGCGGCCTCTGCCGTAAGAATACGAGGGAGGGGGACGAAGACGACCCTCCCTCGTCAAAAGGTGTGGACAGGCAGGTAGGTAAGGCCCAATAAACTGTCCATCAAACACGAGCTATAATTTTACAGATATATATTTTTCTTTTTGTTCTTTTCAATGTTGGTATATAAAACCTGAAAAGAAAAAGGAATCTGACAGGTATGATACTTGAATCAACAATGCGAGTGGATGAAGGAAAGTGGTTGAAAGGATGTTACTTGTTAGATGCGAACGGTAGGAAAGTTTGAATTCAAAACCTGCTGCGATGAGGTCAACTAGTTCAGACAATGTTTTCCTTAGAATGTAACTAATTTTTTACCTTTCACTTCGTTCGTATTATGCTTCAAAATATTGGCTCTTCAACGGCCCAAGTGATTCTTTTTTTTTCTTTATCGCATTTCTTCTCTGAAAAAACATGGCGAATTGAAGATATTGCCGATAGAAAATAAAAATCGAAAATGGCTCTTTTAGTGATACAATCTGTAAGCCTTAATGTTCTAAAACGTGTTGGAGAACATTAATGATGTACTTAACTTTTTTTTTTTTTTCTTAAAGTTAAAAACCCGTAAGCTTAGTTCAGTCGATTACTTGACTTTCTCATCTTTGACCAGAAAGTTTCGGCAGGTTCATTGTTATCGAAAAGTATATCTTGTTGCTGGGAAGGCTTTTACTTTAAAAAGTTAAGCAAAAACAAAAAAATAAATTTTTTTTTTTTACCTTTACTGAAATCAACTGATAAGCTTAGTGGCAAAAGAAAGTATCTATTTGAATTAAGATTTTTTTTTTTAGAGTTTTCATGTTTTCGTTACAAGAATAACCTGTTCCCTTGATATTAACCAGCATAAAAGATACCAAAGTTGACTACCAAAGGTCTTTTGTTGTAAACTTTGTATTTTCTTTATATCGAATAGTTTTAAGTAACATTAAGATATAAACTTCTGAAAAGGCAGTTATTAAAAGGTTTTGTGTTATAAATATTATTTTTGTCAACTAATTGTAAAAATAATAAAGCTAAGTAGATATCAGAGGAAATTTTATTTAAGATCAAAAGCATTTTCTGTTGGTTATTCTAAAAAGAATTGACGTAATTTTTACAATTTTTTTTTTTTTTTCAAAATTGATAATTTCGGTTAAAAAATGATATTTATGCCTAAGCATATCTTACTATCAATTATTATTGAAATTTCAACCTCAAAGCTCTTTGAAATTGAAATGTATTAATTTTTGAAAATTTATAAAAATATTTATGATTTAATTTAAACTATGCTACCAATAATTATTTCAAATGAAATTATTCTTTAAAATTCAATTTAAAAATTTTCAAGATGATAGGAATATTTGGAGTTGCTATCATTTTCACATTCCTTATATCTGACAGATTATTTAAAAACTATCCACGATTAAAATGTTTGCTTCAAAAGACTACTTAATGTTGGGGTATCTCTGTTATAAACAACTTTTATCAAATTGGATATTCATTTTTAATATTTAATTAAGTAAGTTCTACTATAAAAGGGTCTAACAGTCACTGATTTAAGTAACAGACATAAATAATTATTTCTATATCCACAAATAATAATTTTGTTTTGACTCTAATGCACAAAAGATTTCGGAAATCTTACTTTTACAGCATGTTGTAATTTCAAATAAACGCTAATTAAAATCAAATTCCTTAAAATTTCTTAGTATATATAGCGTACTAAGAAATTTCAAAACATTATACATACTAAGAAATTTCAAAACAATATATATACTAAGAAATTTCAAAACAATATATATACTAAGAAATTTCAAAACAATATTTTTCAATGTACAATTAAAAATTTTCTTTATATAAGGAAAAAAAAGATTTTAAACGAAATATCCCAAATCATTTCACTTCGCTATTTTCGTGCTAAAAAGATATAATTTTATTATTGCAATATTTTGAATTTCTTTCACATCTTATTAAGAATTTTTGAAAGCAGAATTAAAAAAAAAAAGAGGAAATCATAAAGTAAAAATTAAAATTTTTATATACAAATTTTATACAATCTGTTGAAGGAAAAATTAAAGAAGAATTCTTTTTTTCGAAAAATTTTCCTGGACTGTTGATTTCAATTTCAGAAATTAAAGAGAAATAAAAAAGTAGGAATGAATACACCACGAGAGGATAAAAAAAAAAAGGAGAAAGGTTGATTTCACATACAAAGAAATTAAAGAGTTTTGGGAGAATATAAGAAAGGTCTCTGGAGACAAAAATAAAATGAAAATACTTTGAATATTTAAGATGGCATATTTGGATATATAGTGCATAGAAACATTACATAGTTTTTTTTTTCTCCTTTCTAGAAATAAACTTTGTTATTGATTTTATTTCTTTTAATAATAAAATGAAGAAGATAAATAAGTTCCAAAATAGGAAAGGGACTTATTTGTTGTCCCAATTCTCATAGAAATCATGTCTATATAACATGCTATTACTATGCTTAAATTCAATTCTATATTGTTAAGGATCAATTTAAGAACCATTGTAATTATTCCATACTTTCATGAGATAAATTTTATTATTTTAAAGTTCCTTCTAAAAGCAGAAAAAGTATTTCTTGTAAGTAAGTATTTAAGTAGTAAGTTAAAGTTAGTAGTAAGTAAAAGCAAAGTATTTTCTATTAATACTATGATAAAAATAAATAAGGTTAATTGAAGAGGAAAGAAATTTATCTGAAATTCTGAAAAATTTTCAAAATTGAAACTGTTTATTTCAAAAAACGGTAGAAAAAATATTTACTTTATTGTTATTTATTAAAAAATTAATGGTTTGATTATATGAGTGCAGAACATCTTTATATAAATAAGGATAAATTTCTAACAATAAATTTTTCAACATTCATCTTTTTATCTCAAGACTTCCAATTTTAGCTCAAGGACCTTTTACTGTACTCATTTTACTTTCCACTTTATATATACACATTTTTTTAATAATCTCAGGATGCTTAATGTATGATTTTCCTATTTTTCTTAAATAAATTATAAACATGTTTAAGGATTAAAAATAAACTTCAATTAAAATATATTATTGTCATAATTTCATTAAGTAACTCTGGGAAACTGTCTACTATAATTTTGAAGGAATACTAAACTAAGCATCCTGATTTATAACTATTATGGATAATTTGCAGTATATTATAACGATGCGTTTTTTTACTATAAATCACATTGACCATCACACATATTCTGATGCTTTTATGGTTACATTAATTTTGCTTCTAAATTCGAGTTTCATTAAAAACAACTGGGGCATCAAAATAAGCATACAGAATCGGGAATGGTGCTATGTGCAATATGTCTATGGTAAAATGTAATAATATTTTTTTTTTCATTCTAGAAAAACTATTTACTTCACTTTTGTCACAATTGTTTTAGTTACCTCCCACTTTCGGGTGGACGCTGTACATCAGCTTTCAAGCCAAATCAGAGATCTCGCACTTCTATTTCAATTGGTTTAGTTGTCCCGTCGCGTTGTTGGTGACTTCCCACCAAAATCAACTACTTTCACAACCTCCAAGTAATGATTATCGTCCTACCACCCTCAAGCTGTGATTATGAAAGATGGACGACGAACCAAGTTCATTGGCTCCTCATGTGTTCTGCTGACACCATGACCCTGTGAACATGTACCAAACGTCCAGAACAATGTTTCTTCTAACGTCCCAACCAAACTCAAGGAGAAACCTGGTGGGGTGGGATAAATTAAACAAGAAATCAACCAACAGTGTTTCATGGGTAGGTATTTGTGTTGTCCCACCCGACTATGATGACCTCTGTGGTGTTCAGAGTCGTAAATTCCGCAAACCACCTAGAGCGATTCTAACCTCATGGGTATTCTATGAGTAACCCCAAGAGGTCAGGATAATATTGTCCTGCATAATTTGACTATATTTCAAACTTCCAAGCGCGTATTAAAATCACAGGTGTACAGAAGTAACTGAGAATCAGAGTGGTGCTAGTCTAATTGTGGAGGTGGACGAGGCATCGTAATAGCGCGCTGAAGTAATAAAAATGAGAATATTAAATGTTTGTAGTTGGTGTTTGTACAGTAGAAGATTCGAAATTTAGAAAGATTGTATCAACTTTTTGTTCACTTTGATTAAGGAACTCTAAAAAACATTGAAAACTAATGTAGAGATAACATACGTAATCTTTATGTATGGAAAATGGAAGATTCAAAAAGTAGTAGGAATGTGCTTTAAAAAAAAAAAACGAAAACACGAAATAAGACGAAAGATAAAAAAAAGACGAAAGATGGGATTTAAAAAATAAATAATATTACGTAAAGAATTATTTTCATATTAATCTACTTTTTTAGATGAACAATATTTTAAACATTTGCATTTCTTATTTTAATAAAAAGCTCAATAATAAAATTCAGTTTATTCTGTTCTTAGAAATTATAAATTTATTTTTATTTAAAAAGCAAAAACGAGCCCTAATGTTTTCCTTTTTCATCAGAAAAATGTTTATCTTTAAAATAAAAATTTTCTTATTTTACTGACGTTAAACACATTTAATTGTATGATTAAATTTATTTAATTACATTAGAAAAATAACATTGGATAGAATAACCTAAAAACGTTTCATTCACAAAATAATAAGCAACCAGAATTTCTGTTTAAATTTTTAAATGATTTTTCGTAGGGTTCTACATTAAATTTAAAAGTACAGAGCTACTGAAATTAAAAATAGTGCAAAAATAATAAAATAAAAATATTATTTAAAAAATAGTGTTTATATTATTTTTGCAGCTTATAAAGTATTACGAAATGAATCATTTATCTTCATATTCATTGACAAACTGTTTTAAGGCTTCTTATTAAATGTAATTTTAGCGTTTTAAATGGTTAAAACGTAAACATAGAAAATATTTTGATTAACATCTTGGAAATATTTAAATGCGAAATATATTAAATTCCCCTAAGCTCTTCAGATAAAATCTATGCATTTTAGTTTTAATCTATACGATTTTAAATAAGTTATAATATATGGACATAGGAATAAAACATCAGCCAAAATGTGTGTTTTAGAATTAAAATGTATAAATGTTTTCTATGTCATTTTGTATACAAATGGAATAATGATAAGTGATTGAATAATTTATTCAAAAAGTAAAAAATAAAATGTTTCAAAACGTATATAATATATACTAAAAAAAAAAATGGACTGATTTTTAAATTGTAATTTGAAAATGTGTAACAGTTTTACCATTAATTGAATTTACACTCTAGACTGAACTACAATCAGATATTGTTAACCATTATTTCTTCTGAAGCTGGATTTTCTCCTAATAACTAATTAATAATCTAATTAATGAAATATTTATGAAAACATTTACATGAAATGTAATGTAAGTATGTATATTTTCATGCAATAAAGTTATCATGACTTTGTGTGACTTAATCAAGAGAAATAATTATCAAAATTAAAGCATCAGACATGAAAGAAGATTGTATACATTTTATACAATAATATTGATGAGAAGTTTGATATAAATACGGAAAATTTTATACGCAGTAAAAATGCTTGAAAAGGTTAAATTAGGAATTTCTTCTGTAATTGAAAGTAAGATATTGTTTTGAAATGGAGAAACTTTGATACAATTTTCAACTTAAAATGATCCAACTCATATATTTGGAAATTGCAGAATAGCAAATGAATATCAAAAATTAATAAAAAAATATTTAATTATCAAAAATAAATAAACAAATATTTAATAATTTTATATTTTGTTAGAATTATCTCTTAAATTATATAAATTTACGAAGTGACAGAAAGTTATCTCGAATATGTTAATTACTGTAAATGGCATAGAAATTAAATAAATTTATTAATATCATGTAAATTAGATTAAATATTAAATAAATTTATAATTATGAATGAATTAATACAAAGATAAGCATATGTTTGATGTGTTTAATAAAGGATCCATGAAAAATCTTAATGAAACTAAACTCTATGTAATTAACATTATTTAATACAGATTGACATACATATGAATTTCTGATGATTCAAAGAAACATTGAATTATAATGTAATCATTGCTTTCTTAAGATGATCAACTTAAGATTTTGAAATTCAGCCCTTAAAATTTCTTGCGATAAAACTTTCTTTTAAGAGTGAAATACCTGATAATGCCCGAAACCGAATATTTTGGACGAACGCTTCTAAAACCTACAAAAAGTTTACAAGCATTGATCGCACTCACCCTATGTCACTATTTTGGGAATATCAAATATTCATCTTGGAAATAGTTAAGGAAATAGTTTGCAAAATGAATTTTCAATGACACCTTTTTGTGCACAATAATTTCTGTAGAAACTTTTTCAGTTCAATACGATGTCCCTGTTTCTATATGAGAGCATCAATTGGAAAGCTGGTACTGTTATACTTTTAGCACTTATTAAATTTTTCTAAATTATTGATAAATATCAAATTTAAACGTTTATTTATTTAATCCATATTTATAGATTTTTAAAATTGTAAGTAAAAAAAAAGCGATTATAGTGTAGCTTGTTAATCATAAGTGTCTCTTCTTTGAAATCCTTATTTGTTCTATATGAGCAATTAGACAAACACTTAAAGATTATGTTGAATTATGAAGTGGGAGAATTAAAAGGCAAATGCAAAACAAAATATTTATAAAATTTAATTAAAATACATGATGAAATGCCTTATGACTGTCTTCATGAGATTTCTGGTTTTCCAAAAATGATTTAAATAAATAAATCGGGAGAGTAAGAGAAAATCTATATCCAGTGAAATACTTCCATTAGAAAGATAATAAGATAGGTAATTAACAAATATATATAAATATAGAACATAGCACTTCTCTAAATAATCATAATATTTAAAAAATAATGCTTAATAAAAGGGTGTTGACAGAAATCATCGATTAATCTGAATGTTATTCCTTATGACTGATTTTGTAATTTTGGCAGAAGTTTGGTCAAGTTTTTCTTGATAATTATTTTGTGAATTATTTTAATATATATTCTTCATTACAAATGTCTTTTAAATTTGATATAATAAATGTAACTTTCAGATTATAATTTATTTAAAAATACGAAATTCTAACAAATTAAAATAATAATTGAAATATTACAAAAATGTATTAAAATGTATACGTTTATAGTAAGTATAGTTTTAAGTAAAAACTATAAAAGTATAGTTTTTGAACTGAACATTCTTTATAACAAATTTGAAACCAGGAAATGTACATTTCAACTAATGACGCATTTTAAAAATGCTATTGAACCAAAACAATATGAATTCAAAAGAATACGTTTTATAACTCTAACTCATCGTTTGATCTTTATTCGAAACTTTTAATGATACATTGAGCAAACAAATGATTCTATGTTAAATTCCTGATGATTATTATTTGATTACTTTTTTTACGCATCATTGAAAACTTTAAATAAAAGTTTAAAACTTTAAAATAAATTAGATTCCTTGATGCCATTGAAAGCACCTTTCAGCTAATATCGTACTTAGAGAAATTCCTTAAACTAAATGGCAATTGGAAAAAATATCTTCATGTTTATTGAGAAATACATTTTCTGGGATTCTTGCAGCAAGTGTTTCGATCATTCTTTTCAGCTTCTAATCATGCATTGAACCACGCCACTTTAACTGCAACTCCATCAACATGATGAGAATCGGTGTATTCAAGAAAAAGCGGATAAAAAAAACAGCGACCAAATAAAAGTGAAAGTAAAATCAATTCTGGAAACACTTTGAATATGTTAATGAGGAGTCTATGGCTTGCTTGAAGAATGAATCATTCACGTCTGGGACACTTTTTCTGCTGTTTTTAACGACTGTTTCTTTTCCTTAACTTTTCCAGAGAGCAGTTAAGAAAGTTTATGTTTCGTTTCAGTGCAACAACTTTCGTTTTTCTGGTAGGAATTCCAAAAAAATAAAACAACAACAACGCACACAAATATAAATATATAGGAAAGAAATTGCATCGGTGCATCTAACGCATGCATAAGTAAGTTTCTTCGAACGGATAATTTTGCTTTTTGCTTTTTTAGAGTTAAGCATGCTAAATTCTTTCAATTTTTATGTAAAGTGAATGCATGACATTCACTAGACATTGGAACACATCTTTGTTTCAAAATGTTTCTTTAAGTATTTCCTTAACGAATAATGAATTGGATTATCTCTGCATACATAAATTTTTGTTTCTCTGATTGTTTACGTATGCCTGGTCTATGATAAATTCAGCGATCAACCATTTTAAGTATTTCTGGAAGAATATGGAAGTCAGTTTAATCATCTAAAATCAAACAAAGCGTTTTTAAATGAGTAAGAAATATTTTCGTGTCAAATTTTTTGAAAATGTATTTTTAAGATAGTTTTCAAAGAATTGATTCCATAATCATATTTCAGCATTGTGTATGCTTTATTATCTATAACTGTTTAGATAAGAAAAGCTAGACTATGACATTTTAAATTAAGTTTTAAGTTATAAATAATATTAAATTGTCTATAAAAGTATAGTTAAACATCTAATAACTATCAATCATTTGTTCTGTTCAAAAGTGGTTGTTTACGAAAACGTTGTCCCTTTAAGAAGTCATTGCCAGAATATCAATTAACAACATCTGTAAAACATTCTATCTATAAAATATTTCCACTGAATCATCAACTCAATGCCAAACAAATACCACTTCCACTTCCTCCTTTATAATAAAAATAGTTTCGAGGTTAAAGTCGCTAGATGTTTAAAATGCAAAATCTCTTTGAAACAGATGTTGCCCTCCAACTAGAAGTACAAGATCATACCACAGAACGTGTAAAAAATTAGTTTAGTTAGTTTAAATAAGGTAATTCTTTGAATTTGTATTAATCAATCTTTAATATTATGACAATGGGCTGAAACTTTAAAAAATGGAAAGAAATGGTTGCAATGGGAATTATCTTGGAAGTTTCGCTATGCACTAAGTATATAATCCCTAAAATTCTTACATTACTTGACAATCAATTGTTAAATCATTATAATTTTAAAGAAAGGTTTTATAAAAAGAGTATTGCTTCCTTCAAGCAAATTTTTAGAAACATTTTTCTAGAACAAAACTTAAAATATTTACGCAAAAGGAACATTTTTATAGAGACACACAAGTCAATAAAACTTCACTACTACAGTTTCAAGAGATACGATTACTTTAACCAGGATCCGGGCTATTGATGCACAGTTCTTGGACTGTAATGGTCATCGAAACTACATCAAGGGTTGAAAGTTGGAGATTTTTATATGATGCATTATAAAAGTTTAAAGAACATTATTATTTTACTGGTTACACTTAATTGGTGTTATAGAAATAACTATTAGAACTGATTACATGAAATAGTTACTAAATCTAATTATTAAAAACAATTACTAGATCTAATTACTTGAAATAGTTAATAAATAAATAAAAACAAGAATTTATTTCATCGTCTGCACAGCAGATCTGCAAAAAGTAGTCTGTTTTTGAATATTGTGTTGACCAATTTCCTATTCTTATGAGTTATTACGTTTTTATACAAAAGACATATTGATGTTATATATCCCGCAGTTTGTAGGGTTCCTTAAGACTGACATTAATTTGTCACAAAGTATCTGTTATTTTATTTCTAAAACATACTAACCTTCTACCAATAAATTCTGTAGGAAGCTAATAACAGCTAAGGACAGTTAAGCATTTTATTTTTTCCTTCACCAACTGTCCGATAAAAATGTTTCTTATAAATACTACTACTTTAATCCTTTTGATATTATCAATACGCGGAAACATTTTTATCCATACATGAAAATACTCTCAATGTAAGGAAATAAATAATAGTCATTTCTTTTAGGAACTATATGCGTACATTAACTAAGTTTCTATATTGATAATACAAACATTTCAGGCTTTGTTAATTTCTATTAACATCCACAAAATTAATGGAAGATTTTAATCTTGAAAAAAAAAAGAGTTAAAAGTGTCAAAAATGTTTTTAAATGAAAATATTTTTAAAAAGTTATAAGTCATAAATCGTGCAATTATTTTATTTACACGATACTAATGATTATATCAAAGAAAATTGAACTAAACTATAAATTTCAAAGTTTTGCTTAAGAAATTTTAAAAAAAAAAGGTTGTCGTGAAATATATTTTGGAAAAATGAAAAGAGCTTTAATAAAAATTTAGGGACATTATAACCTGCAGCAATATCAAACCATCACTGTTACAGACAAACAATTTATTAATTACATTCTTCTACAATTTATTATAAATAGCAAAACATATTCGCTTTCAAATTTAATTGCCGTTTCTCAACGCTTGTAAAATGGAGACATTATTTTATTCTGTTTCCTATTATTTTTATTTACAGAGTTATAAAAACACACATTTTAGTATACCTTAATGTATCAAAAATGTTTTGAACTAGAAAATATTTGAAAATAGTTATAAGTCATAAATTTACTTTTTTTATTGGGTGTTCTTAAAATGAAATAATTTATTCCTACCCAAAATAAATACATCATATAAACAGTTTTCTACGGTTACTGATTCAACTGTCAATAAGCTCAGAATGTAAAGCTCAAATCGGACTCAGAGTAAATTAACTGTGTTGGCTTCTGAATTGGATGGATTGTTAGTGAATTATGCATCCATCTAACGCAACAGGAGTATCAAGTAATCAACTCACCGTTCAACTCATTACCTAAGTCTTCAAATTGCTTCCTTTTGTCAATAGGAAGGTTCAATGGGTCCTTACTCTGGAGTTGGTATAAATTGTGGCGAATTTTCTTTTGAAAACTAAGCAATATTTTAAAGATGCTTTTGAATGCATGCTTTACAAATGTTTAATATGATTGTCTTCAAATATTTCTATTTTTTTTCAAAAGCAAAGTTTAAATAATTTTATCTTCATTGTAACTTTCAAACTATTTAACACCCGGTGACGTCTCCTTGAAAAAAATGCAAGTCAAATAGTTAGTTTTTAGACATCATAATACAAAAAAATAATACAATTATAATTTATTTATATAAGGATTATCTTTAATAATCAGGAATTAATTATTAACAATTAAAAGACTTATGACGGACTTGCACGAATGAGTATATTAAAGCAAAATTAAGATTTTTACTGTTTATACTATAAAAACTGTTCTATCAATTACACAGCTGACAATGAATTGAAAAATAAACTCCAGTATTTCAAATACATAAAGAAATTAAAAATCATGCCAAGCTACTTGGTCTTATATCTTTTCAAAAATTAACTTATTTCTTAAAACTTTCTTTATGAAAGCATTTGTTCACTATAAGATGTTATTCATCAAGAGTTCATTTTTCTGTAAAGTTGGTTGGTATTAAATCATATACAATATCAAAAATAGAAGTTATTTTTTATTTTTAAAACAACATAAATTTTAATGATGTCTTACAATTTAACATTTAAACTTAATTCTCTAAAAATTTAAATACATTACATTATTTAACAGCAACTAACTTTTTTTTTGTCCTGTTGCCTTGACAAATGTCTAAAATATATGTGCTTCCCCTTTCAAAACAAATGTAATTATTTTTATGGATTTGTAATCAATAATTTTCATTAAATAGTTCTTTCACTTGTGAAAAACGTGCTTAAAATATCTATTCCACAATAAATCTAGAGTATGAATGAATAGAAAATTATTAATGGTAAAAATTTCTACTTTCAAAAAGCAAATCATTGGAAGTAACTAAAGAAATTCAACTGATGCTCTTCTATCAATGTTTTCAAATATTATTCTCGTTTCCTAGATATTTTATTTATCTCCTTTTAAACTTATTCCATCACATTTAAACTGATTAATTGTTTTCTATTATTATACTAATGTTTGGACTTCTCGATATACATTTAAACGTAAGCTTATTTTACTCGAACATGAAATCCAATATTCTTATTATTACCATTCTTAATGCTATTAATTACTTAAATACTTAACCTGGGGATTTTATACAGTCACACTTGATAGTCAATATCCATACCAATAATGTCACATTTATAATGATTTAATTTTAATTAATAATGTACATGTCTTACATAATAATTCACATGTCATGTGAGAAATACACATTTTTCGGATTATATTAATTTCAATTTCTAATCGCATTTATATTTAGCATAAAACTGACAACTATGGTCTTCATGTGATTTACTACAAAAAAAATTTTTGGTTTAAAATAAATTACAAATTATCGCAATTTTGAACAAAAGTATTATTAGTTTAACAGCACACTTTAAATTTCTTTTCCAAAATTAAAAACTAATTATATTTATTTATAATCCTTAATTCTTATCATTCTAAATCAGAATACTTCTAATTAGCAAACCCATATAAATATATTAAACCCAAACTTTCAATACATTTTCATGTTAACTAAATTTGTATTTAGGAAGTCAAAGCTATCATATATCTAATACCAAATTTATCTTTAGGGTTAATATTGATTTTTTTAAAACTATTGCTTAATTTATCGTCTTCAGTTATCCCTTTATGTTTTTAAACATTAATAATAGTGTGTAATGTTCTTAATTATTATTTAATGATTGTTTAATAATTTATTTACTTCTAATTATTTTAATAAGCGATCTTCGAAATGACAGTATAAATTTTTGTTTTGTTAAGTGACGTAGAACGACATGTTGTTTTCTGGTGAAGTCTGTCACGTAATGTAATGTGCTAAGCTCAGTGCAAAAAATAACCAAACATACATACAGATATAAACAAGAACTGCTAACTGATCAATCAATGACATACAAAATGATGGATGGGGCATGCCCTTCTATTATCAGATCACCAAAAAGTATAAAAAGGAAAAAAAAAATCCCTCAATATGATAGTAAATAAGCAATGCCAGCAATCCCTGAATCAGCAAAAAAATCTTATTGCTGTTTGGATTTGATTTTACGCCTCTCTCAAAGGTTTCATGAAATCAAGAAGAATGGTCTAAATTGATAAATGCAGTGTTGAAATGTCTGGCTGAGCAGGCTCTTAGCGATTCGATGACAATTTTTTTTTCTTTCTTTCTTTTGGCAATTTTTGTAATGCTTGTTTCTTTTTTTTCTTTTATTCGACTTCTTCTTTTCTGGATTGTTGCAGTTCAAATCATGATGGATCATTTGAAGATTCATAGCCTTGGATTACGTAAAATATGTAAAGAGATAAAAGGCGAGAAGAATAATAATGGACTGTGAACTTTAAGCAAATAACTTCATGAAGTCTTGCAGCCATAGTTGTGAAAGAAATATTTATCTAATCAGTGCTACATAAAGCACATTTTCCAAAATCGAAATCGGTCTAATATTGCAGTTTCATTTTTAGTTTGTGCAGCATTTGCATAAGCCAGCTTTAATTTGTGAATTCATTTAAAATGCTTGTTCGAAATTAAAATGTTTGTTTTCTTTAATTCTGTTCAGTAAAAACAGATTGTTCATTTCAAGATAAATTAATTTAACTCCTTTTTCACCGAATTACTATTATAAAACTAATAACCTCCCAGTTTTCAAAACAATTTTTTTAATTAAAAAGTTTAACAAGTTTTAAAAAAAGTTATTCCCAAGATATTTATTCCTGAATTCGTACATAATGATGCTGTTTTAAAAAATAAATAAGGAAACCCTAAGAAGAAATAATCAAATTATTTTTAATACAATAGGAAATTAGTAAAAATAATACTTTAATTACTGGACTTATTTATTTTAAAATAGTTTTGATAGTTTATTATGTCTGTATTTTGAAAATCTGTATTGTTTAATAATCAGGTTAACTGACAGTGGAGTAGAATTTTTGGCTTTTTACTCCAACTAGAGCAGCATTAATTACAATGTATTTAAAAATATGTCGTCCAGAAAAATAAATTTTCTAGATGTCTTCCTCGTGTTTACATTAATTAAAATATTTAAATTTGATTAGAATTGAATTAACATTTTAATTAAATAATCTTTCTTTATGGACAGATGCAAAATTGGCTTGGTACAGCAAAAATAATAAATATAGACATTTTTTCCAAAAATAGGGATTCAAAAAACTTTTATAGCTCATAATAGTTTAACTATAAAGTAAATGCGACTATAAAATATTAATTTGTTTTATGACATACACTGTAAAAGTCACAAATTAGGTGAATGTTAGACTTGTTTGGGAGAATTAGATTCAACTTGTTTATACACAAAACGTAGCTTTCATAAACAAACTACCTACATTTTTCATATCAAGTTTTTTGATAATCCCTAAATTGTTCAGAAAAGTATATATTCAACATCGAAATAGCATTAACGATTTTCGGTTTGGGTTTATGATTTTGCCCTTGATGATTTTTAATATCTTGTTGATAATAAGAAATATTTCAAATTACTCTACTGCAATAATGGGAAATCAAAAGATCAGTTCAAATGAAAAATATTCTCACAAATTGACAAAATGTAGTTCACACATCATGGGTTTACTTAACTTCTATCTACAAAAAAATAAAAAACTCCGAGATGTTTAAATCGACAAATGCAGAAAAGATTTCTTGAACTCAAGAATTTTTGTATTAAATGTGTCTTCATTTCGAATAAAAAGTTTTCTTACGCTTCTATCTCTTAACAGATTGCAATAAGACGAAAAACAATGAAAAATGCCATCGTTTGAAACCGGGTAAACACAACATAGAATTCAATAATTTTTCGAGTGAATGCTTTTTATATGTAACACAGTAGTTCTAAGTTTCGACCTAGTGGTGGGTTTATTGGACCGTGAAAAAAACTTTGAATACAAAAATTTGGAATTGCGATCGCTTACTAATGCTTTGATTATTTTTTGGAGTATTGTTTTTTCTTTCCGTTTCCCTGAAAAATTGTATGTACCATGATTAATTTTTTATTGGTCGGACTGGAATGGAAATTTCAATATTTCGGGAAACTTATCGACGAGACTTGGATGATGTGATTATATATTATACGCAGCCCGATTTTACTTTGCTGTTATTTCGAATTATTTGAAATGTTTTCAATTACGTATTGTGGATGAAAAACCGAAATTGTTATTTTTGTTTTATTGAATAAAAGCCAGGATATATGTAGAAATACGGTTTTTTTCTTTTGAGTTTTTCAGTATTTTAATAATCAAAAGACAATTCTGTGCTATTCTTGGAAAAAAAAAAAGAATTTCCTTTACTTTTTTATTAGTTAAAGTTGGGAGATTCATATCAGAGGGTTATTTTGTATATTTATAATGATTCTGACTTTGTTATGAAATCTTTCTTATCGAATTATTCTCTGCAAATAAATTTTTATATCAAAATATGGAGTATATTAATTCTTTGAAAAATAAACTTAATAATTTTATATAGAGCTCCCCAAGTTTCGATTTGAGTCCGGCGGTGCCATGGATGTTTGTAGTGGTTCGAATCCCCTTTAAACTGTAAGTCCCGGTCTAATATGACAACTACTACTACTACTACTACTATTACACCACACCACACCATATCACTGTGTCTAGAGCTGAGTTGCCCCTTTACAGTTTTGGAATGATGCGGGTGAAGAGGTCTGATTGGGCTCCGTGACGCTCTACGGTCTTATGAGACCAGGACCTACTGTTTAAAGTGGATTCCAAACCACTACAAACATCCATGTCACCGCCGGGATTCGAACACGAAACCTGTGGTACCGGATCTAATATGACTGTAGAGCATTGGGCATAGGACTGATAACCCTACTCCGCAAAAAAAGAAAAACAACTCATCTTTCGGAATCTGCCAGTAGGCAGACTGCCTTGGCCCACGATGAGGCTGTTGCACCATTGAAGAAGAAGAATTTTTATAGAAGTACTTATGAATTTCCAGACTTACTTAGAATAACTTGCTTTTTTCATGCATCGATCAGAAATATTGAATTACACAGTTGGCCAATAAAACTGCTACATAATGAAGGGTGTATGCTACAAACGCTACATTTCAACGAAAGATACCCCATGCTCGGATATGTAAGTGATTAGAATTTTAACGCATTCTCACAAAGTAGGTAGGAGTAAGGCTTACAAACGAGTCAGAATCATAGCTTATCAGCGGTTTATGATTCCACAATTTCATTACTCTCATCAGTCGATATTCCATGACTGCCATGAGAATATGGAATCAATAACTCCAAAAAGCTATACAAAATTCCTCGCGAGATTTTATAGGTGTCCAGTAACTAATGTCGTGATTGTCTACACGGTCAGACAGTATGTTCGCACTTTTTATGAGATTGTAAAGAAACATAATGTACCAGGAATCAGCAATTTGTATCATTTACCAGACTAAAATTGTTAGCAAGCATAATGAGATAACGTCTACAGCACCACAGTGGTCTTTCTGGTGCTCCTCTTGATGATGAAATACAGAACATATAAGCAGGAGTGGCATCAAGTCGTCTTTTCAGACGAATCCTGACATTGTATACAGTATCATGTATCTGTTTGTGAAAGTATTGATGAAATCTGCCATTGCCAACTTGAATACGTTCTTCTCATATGGAACCAGCATAAGGATTGAGGGTATGAGGACTTATTGGAATATACATACATGCCACTTCTTATTCACACAGCCATTTGACAGCCCCCGTTACTCTTCTGAAGCGTCAAGATTGGGGTTATGCCCTATCTACGAGGTCTCTGTAATAATACCTTTTAACAGGACAATACAAGACCTTATTCCCGTGTAGACCTTACCTCAATACAGAAGACGCTTGACTGGTGGATTGGCGAGCAGTTCTGCCACCAATTGAAAATCGTTAGTCAATGTTTGCCGTGAAACTGGCATTCATTACTCTCAAGCCCATACGATTAATGAATTCTATTACAGAGTGGTAGCCGCAAGGAATGCTATACTCGTACTTACCATCCAAATTCTGTTCAACTGGTTGCAAAGTCAGATAAAAGCGATTATTACTGCAAGAGGTGACTACTCGGGATATTACCATTGTCTGTACCTCCAAATAGCCTGTAAGTTTAACTTTGTTTTTCTTCTGTCGTAGTTGTATATGTTTTTTAACTGGTGTAGCTGGCCATCGGCGTAAAATAATAAACTATCGCTTTACCTTTATATTATTTTTTTACATCATATTTTTAATACAAAACATTTTTTTCCAATTGCTTTTTGATTATTTAATGATGAATTGTAATCTCTTGTATATTCTATAGTTTTCGTTTGGACGAATTATGGTTTTATCAATTCTGATTGTTATTCATTTGAAGTATAAATATTAAAGTAAATAAATATAACAATTTTATAATTAGCTGTGGTTATTTTATGATTAGCTGTTAAATCTTCAAATATTTCATAAAGATATTAGATAGGATTTATTTTAAATCCTTAAACAGTAACTTTAAAACTTAGCACAATTAACATTAATCAAATGTTAAGAAAAATCAGTTTTATTTGCATGATTTCAGCTTCCTTTTTATCTATAATTATAAAACATGCATTTCAAAATTAGTAAACAAGTTGTCCTCTACTTGCAAAGGAGGCTTTTCATCTTTTCCATAACAAAATCTGACCTCAATCGAGGATTTTGATTACGCAAATCAATAGTCTTTTGAATTTATATACAGAACTTAAAATTAGACTTGACATTTATATGTATACATGCTGTATTTTTCTTATTGGATATGTAATGAAAGTTTGAGATGTATTCTAGTGAATTTAATCATCTATCCTAATTATTAAAACTTCTCATTCCAACAACTAACTTTTTTTAGTTTTTGTTTTTCATATTTCCATTCAACTGATTCAACTATTTTTGATTTATCCAAAACATATAAATGGAATCATTTTTCTATTCGTTGCTTTTTTGTTGAACATTGCTGGGGCGTGTGTGTGTATCCTATGAACACACATAGACGAGTGATGAAGTTAGGGCATTGCCTTCCGAGAGAATTTTTAGGGGTAATTGCACCCCCTTTAAGTGTCATGTGGGAGAAAAATTTACAAACAAATTCCACCTCGTGTCTTGACTATTGATCAGGTATGCTTACAAACTTTGTCATAAACTAGGAAGAACTAAAAATTTAGAAATATAGAAATTTATAGACAACTAGAAGACGATGAAAAGAAATTTATCTAGACAACTAGCAGAAATAGAAATAGAAATCTAAAAATTTATTTAGACAATCAATCATTTTTTTAAAAAGTAGCATCTTGACAGCAACGGACGCCAGCAGCTAATTCGGATTTGAGACCTTTTACATGTTAGCTGCACACGTTACTAAACATCCGGCTATTCCATCGGAAAATACTTTGTAAATACTTCATGACTATTCTTTTACTCACAGATTGAATATTTATTCTGCTTTCTTTTCTTACCTGTAAGGCTTATCAGCAACATTTTTTTCTCTTAGTAGATTTATTTAATTTATAACAAGAACAAAAAAAAAATATACAAACAAGAGAAATAAACACTTCGACTGTTGAATGGAAATTAATGATTCAAATTTGTAAATACTTTAAGAGTAGGCAGCAATTATTGCATAACGTAAAAATATGCCATTTTGCGAATTGCAGTTGTGTATGTGTCATTTGCTGTTATTTTTACGAAATTGCGATTTATATACGAAATCAATGTTTTACATGTGGCCAAGTTCAATTAAAAATTTTGCAAAAAAAAAATCTTTAATCTTCTTAAGAGCAAGTTCGAAATGAATCAAATCATTTCATCTCGAAAACAGCCTATAATTTTTTTTTTTTTATTCCAGATCTATTGATCGTTTACTTTTACACTTTTATTTTTCATGCTATTCTTTTTATTAGATTAAATGCTTTATTTGTGACAATCACCACATTTCGCTACTTTTAACTAAATTTTTATTTGAAAGTCCATAATTGCTATGAAATGATGAACAAAGTAAAATTCTGCGATAACTAAAAGCTATTGATTACAACTACGATTTTCTTTCAAATGAGTACATAAGTGGTTATACTCTTACGAGCATGTTTATCACTCTTCTTTCGCGATAAATTTCATGTGATAATATTAAATTTATTTGTTTACTTGCTTCATAATTTTTATCTATGATTCAGCAATTTGAAACCCCACCCCCTGTTGTCAATTTAATAATGCAGGATAGAGTAAAAAATGAGCCACCGATACACATCTGATTTTTTTTTTTTCTTGGAAAACGAAATTACGCTCTGTCTGGAAAGCTTACTAAACTGCTAAATGCTTAAACCCCTCGCATCCAATTAAGTCGAAAGTAAATTTTTATTAACCCTGCACTCCAAAAGCAATGAAGAAAGAGAGGCAAGAAAAAATTTACATTTTATCCCTTTATAAGATACCATTTCCTTTTTTTTGCTTCTTCATTATATTCAAATTAGCCCTTCTTCCATTGCTTGTTCTGAATGAAAACAATTTAGCGAGCTCAAAAACGCCATGCAAATCTGACCGTTATTATCGAAGTAGCAATTTCAGGGACTTAGAAGTAATTGCATCTAAGGAGGGTTATTATTAGATCAAATGCTACTATATGAACGTTTGTTGTGTTCTTTAAGTTTACCCGATATTTTTCCTTTATTTTTCGGCCTTCTCAATTTTTGGATTGTTGTTTCCCTTTGTTTGCAACATTTTCTGTGGAAATACGAAATTGCTTTTTCCAGAGCATGATTAATTTTCTTTTGGGGTAAGTAATCGGTAGGCCCACAACACTGACTTTTTCACTTTCTCTACTGCCATTATCATTTCAACCCGTATCACGTAGTAAACAAGAACGCCGATAGAATTTGTTGTTAAAATTTCTCATCAAATATCCTAGTTTGTCAGGAAGAAATAATGGTTATAATTTCAACGTATATCGGCTTTAATTATCACAATATTTAAATAATTAAGTAATCATCACTTGTGATGACTTCATATTTCAGCGGAATTGCTGTTTTGACTACTGTATGCTACTTCAAAAAAGACTACAAAAAAAAATCCTGTTTCCTTCTTATTCAAGAAATAAACCAAACCTGTGCCTAGAAATTTTTATACAAATTTATAGCATCTTTTGGAAAATAATCTATAGTTGCAATGTAACGCAATGTTGGATTTTATTTTTGTGTTAGTTGTGTGCTTAATTTTTGTGTTTTTTATTAAGATGACCTATTATGCTCAAGTTATATAATTTCCCTCCCCGATGGCGTAAACTCAATGCAAAAAGTAATAAGAGTAAACTTTTAGTTAATCATCTTTTAAGAATTCTTCAATATGGTTTTTAAAACTAAATGATAACTACATTGATTTCGAAAAATTAAAGTAATATAATTGCGATTATATAGCCAAAATAAATACAATTTCATTAAAAGTATGTAGTATATGGAAAAACGTAAGGCTACATCGAAATATGATACACAATTTAAGGCAGCAGTTAATGATGTTGTCGTTTAACGTCATTAGGCACATAGTCGAAAACAGGTTTAAAAAACGTTTGAAGTTTCTGTTAATAAAAAAGGCTTAGTGAAATTTTAAAACAAATATGTTTTAGACATGAGTACTCGATATCATTTATATGAAGAAGACGCGTCATTTGATGGATAGCAATGGGCCAGAATAAATCGTATGTAGAAAAATGGTTGAAAGTTCTGTACTGCACAGACATGCAGAATGTATTTCTAAGAACAGAATCAACTTCTAGAAGGTACAACCAAGAAAGGCCTAAATTACAAGTGCCGTGGATAACAACTATTTGCTATTAACTGCAGGGAGACACTTCCACCACCAATCTACCTCAGTTCTTTCTTGTAAGCAGCTATAGGAAAGATAGTATCCATATCAACTGCGCCCAGACGAAAGAGGGTTGAATGCAAGACGTCCAACATTGTGTGTAACCCTCAAACCACGCCATTGAAATGAACTGTTTAATTTGGCACTCCTACATGTCAATTGGAAAGAAATTTAATGGAGATGTAGATGCCTGATACACTGCACCATACATGTTGTTCCAACAATTTTGAATTCCCCACCTCCAGGAATAACACCTGAGGATTCGCTCCCTCATGTGTTATTGAATCGAAATTCTTTTTTTTAATTCACCACGGATAATAAATTGATTGTTTATAGACATAACTATCAAAATTGGAAATATAAAGTAATCAGTTTTAATGAAGTAAAATGGCAAATTTGGAAATTTTCCACAAAATCTAACTTTGCAACTTTTATTTATATTCTTTCTCAACCAAACTAATCAAAGTAATATGATAATTAGTGGAATCGTAAACGTCAGGTCACATTTAATCAAAACATTCAAATTAATTGTGTTAAGAAGAGGTGTAAACATGAGAAATAAACCAATTTAAAACACTTTGGGTAAAATAAAAATATATGAGAGTACCACGATCAAGGAAAGAATGAAAGGGTAACATTTCATGGATATAGAAGAAATCGAGCTTAAAAGACTGTTATTTAATCAATTTTTGCTTTACAAGGTTTTATTATGTTCTTGAAATTCTTATATTATAATAGATATACTTACACATTACCGGCTAATTTAATTTTTTAGATAAAGTGTTTTAAACATTTTCGCATTGAAATATACTTTATAAGGATTAAGTTTCGCTACTGTAAATACGCAATAATAAAAAATACCAACATTTTGCTTTCTGAAAGCTGGATTCTCATTTCAAATCTGCATCAAATTGTAAACTCGTTTACAAATATTTTTAGTTAAGATGTTTTATCCTTTTCTTGAAAGACATCATGTATTTGAATTTACAAGAAAGCGCTTATTTAAGTAATAAAAGAGTAAATATATATAATTATGATTAACGAGAGGAGGATACCGGAATTAGTATTACTCCGCTGTTCAATTCTAGAGGGAACGTAATTTTCCATGCCTTTTGTGTTAGAGCACCTAAAGAAATTCTGACAGCTAGATAACAGTAAAAATAATGACCTGTTTATTTTAAAGGAATACAAATTACGATTGTAGACTCTTAACTCGTATTTTCTCGAAAATATTTTAGAACATAATTATTTGCGTGGGATTTAATTTGACCACAAATGGTAACCAAAGGTCAATCAACATTATTTATTTTTAGTAAAAATGTAAGCATAATTCCAGAATCTAACACAATATTTTTAAAACGTAGTGTTTCGGAATAAAATTAATGAAGAAAGATAACGCGAGAAACTGGCAATCTCTGAAAGATGAAAACATTAGAAGGCAAAAATCGTGGGCTAAAATTTCAGCTACATATACCTAAGTACCAAGTACTTTTGAAGCAAAATAAACTAATAAATTAAATAATATTATTTCACTATACCTCCATATCTTTAAAATAGACATGTATAAATGAAAATCAGATGACATTTCAATATTTCTGTCTGGATTAATTTGGAATGTTGCTCTACAGTCTTTTTCTTGCTCAAGACGGTTAATCAGTTTAGGAAAAGTGAAATCTTAACCCCTAACACACATTCATGCCACCTCCCTGAAGCCAGTCGGCCAGGATTCAAACCTGAAGCCAGTCGTGCCAAAGAGCACACAGCTAGTCACTTGACTATAAGGCCCCTATATTTGCTTGAAACACAGATATAAACGATAATCAAATAATATGATTTTATTATACCTTCAGTTTATTTACCTTAAAAATCCTAATCTTATTCATTTTGCTGAAAGTCAGAATTTATGTAATATAATTTAAGGCAAATATTTCACATATATTTCAGTTCTTATAAAAATGCGGTTATAAAACATGAAGAATAAAAACAAAACAAGAACAACATACCTCCAAACAGTCACAAGGATTCTAAAGTTAATTCTTAAGATAGGCCGAATGAATAGCCTCTAGATGAAATAAGAAGGCAATCTTTTATCTATTGTGTTATCACTGAATGAAGAAATAAGCGTAGGAAATTCAAAATAAACAAAATTTACAAGCGATAAAATATCCTACGATTGATACTCAAAGCGAGTAATTAATGATTAAGAAAGGTGAGAAAACATTTGATCTTTAATAAGCCCGTTCGTTGTGTTTCACTAATTAAAGACAAAAGACAAAATTAAAAAAAAAAAAAAAGACAATTAAAAAAAAAAAAAAGACAAAAAAATCAACTTTTAAAAAGTGGACCTCAAGATTCCCCCATTAGGTAATAAACATTTTATTGATTATTCAGTAATAAGTACGCTTCCTATTTATTTGCTGTAATCAAAATAGTTTAAAGATGCTAGAAAAAAGGAATTTTGAAGATTGACAGAAAGCAACAAAAAATACAAGGAATTTCTTAAAGAAAAGCAGAATAAAGTCAATCAATAGCAAACCACATTATGTGGGAATCCACATGTTATTTTGTTGTGTAATTTAAATTTTTAATAAAATATTTTAATAACTGTGCAGACGATAGATTGAATTAAAGAAATAAGATAACATATCTTTTTGAATAAATTTTGGACAGAAACCTATGCATTCCTCATACAAGATCACATTCACTCTTTTTTTTTTTTAAAGAAATAAAGTCATCTTATCCATGTAGTTGCTATCCCTGCATTCACTTTTAATTGTGCAAGAATGAAGGCTCTTACAAATATCCAAAAGATTCAAATAATTTAAAACCTATTTTAAGCATTATCAAAGGGTCCATGTTATTTCATTTATGAAACCATATGCAATCAAAGTACAACACAATATTACAAAAGATTTTTTGCAAAATTTTAATTACATCAGCCACAACAACTCTTAGGTTACAGTCTAAATTCAGTGCTCTCAAATAGAGAAAATTTTTAATGCAATTACAATGATATTAATTCTTATTATTCTCCCTTCTCCAAGTATCTTTACTTCAAATTTAAACTCAATGGTTCTTTTTTACAGCATTTTGAAAGTTTAATTATAATCACCCTGTATATATATTGTTGTATTAAAATTATGTTATCAAAATAACAAACTAAGATTTGATTAGTATGGAATTATATTCGGCATTCTATAGACTGGAATGAGGAAATATTAGAAGTTGATAATATTTTTTTGGATTTCTTTGCATTTGTCGCTGTTATTTTTTAATTAAATTTGCCAAATTAAATATATATATATCATTTCACTGATACTGGGAATGATGGATTATATATATCTGTTAGCCAAATAGCTAGATAAAATATATTGCATTTTTCTGAATGTCATTGATATTAATGGTAATTTAATTTATTTCAAGTAATAATTTTTCTTTGTGTATTCTTTGAGACATAAAATGGTGAAACAGCAACAAATACAGCTTTAACTTGAAGTTTGTAAATTAAAATTGTAAATAGTGTACCAAAGAAATGTTGAGGTTTATTTCAACAGGAAGTATAATAAGCTTTAAGGAAATATGATAGTTTTAACTATTAATTTTGCTACTACTCTCATTTTGAATCTTTTTAGAAAGTGTAAGCAATCTGACTCTAGTAAGATCTCACAATAATTTTTATTTGCTTAAGATATCTTTTTTCAGTTGAACTTTCATTTTAAAGTAATCCATATGCAAATTAGTAATAGTAAAAATGTATATAAAAATAAAAAGGATATTTAAATTGAAATTATATATTTTTATTTAATTTTATTTATTTATTATAACTAGTTTTTACCAGTAGGAAAAAAACTTTTATGTTTAGACAAGAATAATTAAAAAATGTTATTAACATGCCGTAATTTTAACTGCTAAAATATTTTTTTTTCCTTTTTAATTGATCCATTTTTTAAACTTTTGAAATGAACCACGAAATTATGCAAAATAAAAATTTTAATTAATTAAACATTAAATTAAAAATCATTTAATGCCAACATTTCAATTGGATTATTTATTTCTCTCATTACAATTATTCAATGTTTCTAATTTCTTAATTAAATGTTCCCATTTTTTAGAATAAGAGAGAAAAAAAAGATCAACATTTTTATTTAGTTAGATTAATTTTTTTCCATAGAATTATTTGAAGATAATCTGCTTTTTCACATTAAACATCAGCTTATTAATCTTCAAAGAATAAGTTTTAAATTTAATTATGAATTCGTTATAAAAAACACTCATAAACAAAATGGAGTTATTCAAATGGACGAACATTAGAATATATGACGCGCACACACACACATATATAACATTGCATTTTCAGACGAATTGAATACTTTATTCACTAAATACAGCTACTTATCGTAAGCCAGCGAATATGGGATTGGACCCACCTCTTACCCTCATGCAAATTGTTATTTTGCTTGGTGTTAATTCACAGAGGTAAACGATATCCCCCTGCGGAATTTTTGGAATAAAAAAAATTCAGCCTGAAATTGTCGAGATCAACGAGATCCTGAAACAGTTGAAACTGCCTGTTTATCAGACCCCAATCATTCTTTGTTAGAAAGAAATATTGTAATCGACCTGACAAGGGCAGAGTCTGACAGCAAATATGAAGACAAAGTGCCCCGATTGACAACCAAAATGGGATTATCAAATGGAACGATATCCTTGATCTTAACTCCCTGTTGTCAAGCTGTGTGGGGAGCGACAATCAGGTTAATATCTACCGTTGCCTGGACGTCTTCAGACACGCCTCCGCAGATCATTAGAACTCAGTTCGAACCGGAACTCTCCGCTGAAAACAATTCTACTCCAAGTGAGATGAATGCACTACTAGAAAAATGCTTATCGCTATTTCACAGCTGAGGGGTAGATGGCTCGTCTTTCTCTGCGGTCATAGATGGCCCAGTTTTCAGTCAGATAACAGCGAATCAGTTGCTATCTCGACGATGTGTTCTGCCATGGTTCTAGATTTCCTACCAACTTCATGGAATGACGATATTGTTCCAACTCAAATATCAAGCAATACTTAAAAGTACTATTCGGGTTCCAAATGCATGTCCTCTCTCAAATGGGGATATATGTTTGTAATGTGTACAAAGCTGAAAACAGTTAAATTCATGCTATGCCGATTATATTGTGTAACTGTTATGTTATCAATATAAAAAAAATAAAAGCTGTTAGGTTACACGAATTGTTAAATAGAAAAGCAACTGGAAAATTAAGTTATAATTTTTCTCGATTCTAAATGGTACATTTCATTTATACATATTTTAATTAAACAGAATTACGGTTTTTATAACTTATCTTGTAAAACTTACTTTGCTTTTAACATATACTTACTTCAAAGTTTTTCTTCACAGTCAAATAAGAGTAGTTTACTAGAAATATATTTGAATAACAAATAAAATAAAAATTTTTAAATTTGAATTTTGAAATAACTTTTATAAAAAAAATATTTCAAAATTCATCTACGTTTGTTATACATAAGTTGAACTTTTAAATTGTTTAGTTCATAAATAATTAATGAATTAAAAATTCACACTCTTTGTAAAAATCGTAACATCATGAAGGAATCATTAGAACTGAATGAAGTTAATTTTCATATAACATGTTTGTGGAGCAGAAAAACTACTACGTTGCATGCCAAAACTCAGTGTTTGACGAAGCTATTAGAGTTGCTACGTGTCGTGTTATCAAATAAAACAGATTTCTAATGTATATTTGAGGAACTACTATCCATTATCCAGGAACTACTATCTACTTTTCAACCGTATTGGGTGATGGACAAACATCACAATAAAGTAGCCAATTAGCGAAATCCCGTGTGTATAACCGGTGATATACTTAGCGAATCAGTATTTCATGGACGAAGCGGTATCTGTCGTGCAGAAAGGAAGGCCTGCACGTTTCTGCCAACAAGTGAACAAGCACTGGTCTGTTCAAATACATCTTCAGAATACCTAGAAAGAAGGATACGACTTTGATTTGCAAAATAACAGGGATGTAGTGAGGACTGTTGAGATTATCCACAATTCTGAATGGCTTTAGTCACCTATGATATCTAATCGCATCCCAAACCACCAGCCTTGAATATTTGACCAGTATGAGTCGGATAATACCCTTATAGAAAATGAAGTGTACCTTTACCTTTTTAGTGTCACACCTTTATAGTATTTAAAGCGTTCTTGGTCATTGTAGCCCCAAATTGAAGCAGACTTATTGGAGAAGACAATTAGTTGTTAATTTGCTTGCTGTGTTGATGAGCCCATCGTAGCCGGAGGCATTGATTGCTTTGTTAGGAAATCCTGTGCAAATGAACGCTTGAACGCACGCCATTTCGACTACAAACACCGGCGAATTTGGAAGTTAATGATGGCACACCTGTAGCAATGCTCAAGTTGTGCCAACTGTCAAGATGCAGTTTTCTCCAGGGAGCATCATTGTTATGCTGATGAGGTGCCTGCTATATGATGACGTCACATTTCGTGCATCACGGCCAGGTTTGCGACTTTATATGTTCTCTTGAGGTCATTCTTTCCACACTCGTACTTCTGCCGTTGCTTTAGAGTCTGAGATTACTACAATTTCACATTACGAAAAACTCGCTCATTCAATCTGATGTTTCTCTCACCTTTTGTTTGTAACAACTTGCGGATATGCCACTGTTAGCTATTTTTAAGTCAAAGTGACTCATCGTTATTATTGGCAGAAGCTGTATTCAATGATACTCTTTATTGTGTTATCTAGTAACTCAATTTATACAACTAGCAATGTTGTTTATGCTGCTCAGCTCACGTACAATCTGGCGCTCGATGCCACAGGTTTTGGGTTCGAGTCCCGGCGATGCCATGGATGTTTACAGTTGTTTGGAATCCACTTTAAGCCGTAAGTCCCGGTCTCATATGATTGTAGAACATCACAAAACCCAATCAGACTTCTCACGCACATCATTCCCAAACTGTACAGGGTCAACTCAACTGAGCTCTAGGGGCCTATGTGGTCTGGGTCTATGCGGCGTGTAGTAGTAGTATAGTATCTCACGTATATCTTATAATTCTAAAACTGTAATCATACCCATCTTTGCTATTAACTGCAAATTTCATTTCATTTCTAATTTATTTCATACTGTTCAAATTTTTGCAATCCTGAAAGAATAAGTTTCCAATACGAATAAAAATAGAAGAAAAATACGTTTTAAAAATCAATTAATTAATAAATCTATTCTCATATAATTTCGTACCTAACTTAAATCGGCATAGCTCTCCTTTCATATTTTAGTGTAGGGTATAAAATCAATTCTACACATTACACTAAAATCTCCATTACATATCTTTCTAAAGCAAACAGGGTATATGCTACAAAGATTTTGCTACGTACAATGTATAATGTGAAAATGTTTACGCTGTACTTACAAACTCGTGAGAAATTCCAAATAGGCTGACAATCTTACAAATGGATCCATCATTGGGCGAAGGAGTTACAAATGATGTGCATGGGATTGAGAAAAGCCATGGGGCATAACCGTTACCATGAATATTAAAGCGTGAGTGATGCAGTGAGAAACAATGGTGCTGGCCTTATTAAAAGCCCGCTAGACTGACTGCAGATAAGGCCTGAATAATTACATCTAATTACATGACTTTCAGTGACACCTGCTCCGTGGTAAACCTACGAACCAAGCCAGATTATTACACACTAATGTTCAATGTATATCATGGGTGCGAATACTAGATTTTATGTGGCGAATATTGGAAATAGAAATTAATTTGGAATAAAAATTAATTTTGCCAAAAATAATTTTGTTCAGAATTATATTTTATAGTTGAATACTTTAAATTTTAAACTGTGAAATATAATATTAAAGTGTTTAGTAAATAATTAAATCCATATGAAAAATGTGAATAAGTAATACAAATTATAATAACTTGTATTATTGAAAGAATGAGTATAATTTTGCTATGCATTCGAATCAAATATATCAAATGAAATCTTGTTGTCGACATCGGCTGTTACTAAATCTGTTGTTATTCCCTTTCATTGTAATTCTTCAATATATTAACTTTTGTTACTATTTTCGATAGAAGTCTGGTTTATCCGGTATCATTTCTAAGTAATAGGCTTTCGAATATTTACAAGTTTCAAAATCAAGTTTCAATTTTTTAAAGTTTCAAAATCTATCTATGTAATGTTGTCAAGTACAATTGCATTCGAATAAAGCAAACAATTGCTAAGAATTATTTTGAAATGACATTCAAAAACATTTACTGCATAATGTATTTTATGGAAATACCTATGGCTTTTTACTAAATACGAGCATGTGTATATGTTTTAATACATGTCTATAGAAATATTTTCATTCTATAGAAATCTAAGTGTATATATATATATATATATATATTCATAAAAACAATGTTTTCTATTTATTTTTATGAAACAACCTGTAAGTAAGTTAACAACCTGTGTTAAATATTTTTTCCATTGAAAATAAAAAAAAAATATAATTTTTATTTTATATTTTTTTCTATCTTGTTCTATTTTTTTTTCCATATTACTCTTTTTTTGAATGAATGTCAAATATTTTAGATAATCGGCCTTTAAAGTATAAAATAATTTAAGAAACACTTAAAGAAGCACAAAGTCAATTTTTCATGATTTCTGCCAAAATTTCTCACACACCAACTTCAAAATTCTCAATCTCCTGCATTGTAAAGTGCAAAAATGTCCATTTGAGAAAAAAAGTTATTTTCCCAGAAAAGCTGCCTTTTTAAAAGAAAAAAAAAAAGTTTGAACAGATATCTAGAATTAAAAATAAAAATTAGAAAAACACAAATATAATAAATATTATTCCTTGAAAATTTCAAAAAATCGGAAAAAAAAATCAGATTTAGAAAATACGTATCAATGCCTGTCTAAGTAGAAAGACTTCAGGATTTTTTTCCACAGGTAACTCTCTTTTTGGGATTTTAAGTCAAAGAAAATAAAAAAGATTTAAAAAAAAAATCACTCCTTCTTATGAATATGCGGAAAATACGCGCGAAAAGTTAATACTTACGAAGAATTTCAATTAAAACTAAACTTTTTCGAATGAAAGTATTAAAAAGTATTTTTCCATTAGGCGAATTCTAAGAGTAAAGAAATTTTAATTAAGATTCTGGAACTAGTCATGGAAAATAAATAATTTAGCTTATGAATATTTTGATAACAGAGAAAAGTTAAAAAAAGGGGCTGGAACATATTTTTAATATCTTTATTTTATTGAAAATAATTAAAGCTTATCAAACATATTATACTTTGATACAATTTTTTATTCTGTTTATTTTTTTTTAGTTTTATCGCATTTACTCTAGTATATAGTGTTACTTATCTGCGAATATTTGCGAAAGTAAGAAGTTCTCCTCAAATGCCAACTGTAATTATTTTCTGAAACAAACAATATTTTTGGGAGTTTTTTTTAATATCCCATGTAATGAATAATATAATATGAAAAAGATATTCTTCATATCTAGTCACATTTGCTTTCATTTTCATTAGTTTTATAAATATTTAGTTTAATAAAATCTGATTAAAATCAGAACCATTTAATTTATTTTTATAGTTTTACTTTATTCGTTAAAAATAAATAACTATACTTTATCATATTTTCGGAAACCTTTTTTCTTTTTACCCCACAATATTTTAGAAGAATTTATATATTTATATATATATATATATACACTCAAACCAAAACATTATGACCACCCCTACATTTTGCAATGAACTCGCCTGATGATGTGGAAGGCACGTGAAGGTGTGTGATGGGAAAGGCTGTGGATCTAAGCGACTTTGACAGAGGGCAGATTGTAATGGCTCGAAGGCTCCGAACAAGTATTTCGAAACTGCACGACTCGTGGGTTGTTCGCGATCTACAGTTGTTAGTACTTATGCAAAGTGGATGAATGACGGTGAAACCAGCAGTAGACGACATGGTGTTGGACGTCCACACGCTATCAAGAAAAAGGACGTCGGAGACTGTCTCGCATGGTGAAGCAAAAAAAACCGGAGCCAGACGGTGGCTCAGCTGACAGCCCAATACAATGCAGGGCCAAGTAGAATAGTCGGAGCACACTGTTCAGCGGACACTGTTGGATATGGGGCTATGCAGCAAACGTCCCCCACTCGTGTGCCTTTGCTGAACAAGCGTCATCGCCAACTGCGCCTGCGCTGGGCCCGGGAACATCGTGACTGGTCCATGGATCAGTGAGAGAGAGTTGCCTGGTCAGATGAATCACGGTTTGTCATTCATCACACCGATGGCCGTGTCAGGATACGCCGTCTTTCCAGGCGAACAGTTGCTCCCTCAATGTACAGTAGGTCATACTCAGGCCGGTGGTGGCGGTATTATGCTTTGGAGACGTTCTCTTGGGCGTCTCTGGGACCCGTGGTTGTGGTAGAGCAGACCATGAATGCTACATGGTATCTGAACATCATTGCTGACCAGTTGAACCCTTACATGGCCTCTGTTTTCCAGCTGGAAATGGAATGTTCCAACAAGGACAACGCCCCTTGTCACTGAGCTAAAATTGTGTTGGAGTGGTTGAAGGGTCAATATTACCTGAATGTATGAAATCTTTTCATTAGTGATTTACTGTTAAAACTTAGAGTGGAAATAAAATTATGTGGACATTATTATTTGTATTTATGGAGTTATTTTTAATTATGCCTGAACCTTTATTATTATCCCCTGGTATACCACGTGAATGTTTTCAATCCCATTACGTCGCCATAATTTAGAACAAATAAAACATTTCAACATTGAGGTATCTAAAAAGGCGCCGAAATATAAAATGCGAGAACATATAAAAAAATAAAAAATACATAAGGTAAATTATTGGAAAAATTTAAAAACAATGCAATACAATAAAGTACAGCATTGGAGAATATGTAAATCAGAGAGCGGAAGAAATATTCATAAAAGCAATTAAAGTGTATTGAAAGAATAATTTGAAGAGTAGTAACAGCTCTTAAATAATTGGACAGTTGAAGCAGATGCTGCAAAATTATGAACAATGGAAATATAAAAAGACAGGAAGATATTATATCTCAGAATAAACAAAGTACATAATTAAATAATTGATATTCACATAAAAAATATCAAAGAATGTGCAAAATAAAGGTTGACATCCGTACGTAATAAAATAGCAAAATTATTTCAAAATTAGTTTACCCTAAATATACACACATAATGTATATTTCCCACTTGATGACGGTCCTCTTGGGAGTTTTCCTATGACAAGGTAATTCGTTTTCGCTGAAGATATAGAAAGATGATGTTTATCTATCCAAATTTTTAAATTTCTGAAGAGATTCGTTTAAAAATATTTCAAGTTCACGTCTGATAGGACTTTTAATGGCAAATACGAAGTCATCTGCATAGGCTTGCAAATGCACTGCAGAAGGCTATTGATACTTAAGTATCTGCTACAA
The DNA here is from genome assembly GCA_021605095.1 of Caerostris extrusa. NCBI lineage: Eukaryota > Metazoa > Arthropoda > Arachnida > Araneae > Araneidae > Caerostris > Caerostris extrusa. The sequence continues at coordinate 129,585 of BPLR01003414.1, forward strand.
GCCCACATTATTGGTCCACTACAAAAACCTTGAGGACAACCTTTAGATAGTTTCAGATTACTGGACCTTCACTAATTTGAATTGTAACTAATCTGAGGGTTAATGTGTCCAAAAGAGTTTCAGTAACATCTGTAGGTTGGAGGACTTCTTTCATTCTATTTCGGAATGAAAAATATTCAAAGGTTATCAAATGACCTTGGTAATCACCTTTAATATCTAATGGAAATAATTACAATGTGTTGTTGCTGTTGTTTTGCCTCGTAAAAGAAGTCCATTAGACCTATGAGCGCATCATCGACTGATCTAACTTTACGAAATACATATTGTTTAGGATTTAGATTATTTTCTTCTTGAAGTCATCGGAATAGACTAGAGAACTTACAATTCGTCTTCAATGACAATGTCTCGGAGCAAGCGAGCTCCTTAATTTCAAAACCCAACGCTCTCTCTACCAGGCTACCCAAACTCTTATCTCTATCTACTGAAGTAATTAATTAAAAAAATGTAATAAATTTCAAAAATTATTTAAATCAGTTACAATTATAAAAGCTGAATAATTTCGTGGTAAATAGTAATTGTGTAAATGTTTCTCCCTTTTTTAATTTCATGTCTTTGTTTGATTCAAGATATCCTTTAAAAAAACAAAAGGAAATTCTTATCAAGTTTTCAGTAAAATTCCAGAAATGAAATTTAACTGAAATAATACATTTTAGCAAAAAGATACAACACATTAAAATGCTTTGATTTATGTATAATTCTATTTTTCATATTTCAAAAATTCATCAGTCTAAAATTAAAAGTTGTCCAAATGTAAGGAAAATTTAAATCATGGTTTATTTTCAGATTTCTAGAATTAATTTTGTAATTTGTTTCTCAAACAATGCTACGGGGAATAAAATTAACTTAATTATTCCATATCACTTACTCAAATATGCAGTGTAACATTTACCTCCAAAAGTTTAGATATAAAAATCTATTCTAATCCAATGCATGAAAAAAAAATTTAATGTTGTACGTTGGAAAACTTCCCTGGATTTACTTTGTTTTATGAAATACACCAAACCAGATTCCTATATCTTCCACATGATGCAAGCCCAGAATCAGCATCGTGTATTTATTTGTCGGCTAATTTGCAATTAAAATCTTTCTCGTTTTATAACTGAAACTGAAACATATGCTCCATAAACATCTTATTTTGACTTCAGCACGGGAAAATATTTGAATATTTGTACATTTTCTCCGTAGATTTGAATGTTTGGTGAAGAAGAGCCCAGAGCAAGCGTAAACTCTGAAAGGTAATACGTTATTCATGAGTTCTTCGAACAGCTCTGCTCAAAACGATTTTCTCAAAATAACCATGAGCATAAATTCGCAATACAGAACTTTCGATAAAGTAAAATATGCACGTTCAAGTGCGCGGAAAAAAAAAATGCCCTTCTGTTGTTGTAGGTAGTCCTTCACAAAAACTAAACATTAGCCATACATTTCACAGAATCGAAAGAAGTCCTTTATAGTAGCATTTCCCCCCTTCAAAATACGATCTTTCGGAGTGATTTTATGAACAACGCATTTTTGAAATAAAAATTAGTTTCTGTCTCAGACAAGATTAGCGTGCTTTTCTTAATGCGATAGAGACCTATTGGCTTCATTCATATTAATATATAGTCCCCAAAGTAATTTCTCAGATTTTGTGCTGAACTAACTACGCAGTAGATATTTCAGTTAATTTAAATGAAATCTGCTTCGTCGAAAATATGCATAAGAGATATAAATGGAACTTATTATCCTCCTAAGTCTTTACTGTATCCATTATTTAAAAGATTGATGCGGAAATCATTTTTTAAACGCAGACGACAAAGTCAAATTTATATTAACTCAAAATTACAATCGTAAAATTATTCAAAATTCTTTGATCATTAATACATAATATCTAAATTAATTTTGTCACCATAAAATTCAGTTGTAAACTACGATATTTTTTAATTTAATCAAATGATTTTTATTGTACTACACATAATAAAAATTAAAATTATATTTACGTTTAACATATTTAATTTATTTGGAAAAAAAGTCCTAATCCGAAAATGAAATCAATGTATCCTTACCCATAACAGTTACTTTTTGCAGAATGTGTATATTATTATCCAAAATCAAATGCAACCAATGCTGTCTATTGTATGCCTTTTGTGATTTCTTTGTATTGTGCAAAGAAACTGGAAATTGCGTTTATTTTCACTCTTTTTCTCTTTAGAAACACAGAAATCGTAACAATGTATCAAAAGCTGTTCTGAAATTTGTGTTGTTTAAGAAAAATCATATAATTTCCACGTTAAAAAAATTATAAATATTGTAAATTACATTCTTTGCCAATAAAACTTTTCCTCGTCATATTTCTCATGGAGACAAGCAGTTTAAATGTTATTTATGGGAACTTTAGTATTTGCGCTATTCTTTGCACACATTATTGAGCAAAAGCCACGAATAAAGGGATCAAGAGTGGAGCTTAAAAATAGTAACTCAATAGATTTTCAATTAATCAATGTAAATATATGACTTCAATGCTTATGTTTAGACAACTTGATTTATGCATATATATCAGATACACTGTGAAGGAATATTATTAGTAATTTTAAAAATCATAACAATTAATAATATATGGGTTTTATAAATCATTCTAACTTATTTAGAGAAATTTAATTTTATTCTGTTGTAAAAGTTGCTCTTTTGTCTTTGAGGTCCACATTTTTTAAGCTCCCCATTTTTAACTCCACATTTAAAGAAGCATTGAACTAGATTATAATAAAATCAATAGGAATTTAGAAAAAGATTTCATTCAGGAGATTCTACTACACATATTTATTTCTTATTTTAGAATTAACTAAGATCTTTATTCATAAGAAATGATTTAAAAATATTTTTGAAGTTTACACCATGAATTTTCTAAATTATAATGCCAAGAGTATAGAATTTGAAATACATTTAAACAGACAGCTTTCTGGTGAAATTTTACTAAAATTGTTTTGGGTTACATATTCAAAATAATCTTTTACTCATTAGAAAATTGAGCCGGATCCTGAAACTATGATTATTTAGCAAGTGAATATATTATTCAATTAATATTTAATCCAAAATGTCTGAAAACTGTACCCAAGTATCAGATTATATGCATCCTTTATTTATAATCTTAATATCATTTTCACATTTTATCCTTTAGAACATACAGACATTTTTAACTAAAATATTTTATAACATGACATATTAAATTGAAGTTAAATATATTTATCGTTTAATAATGTTAAATGTAACTATATAACAAACACAAATATACATTGTATTGTTTACAATATACTTTAATAATTATTTGTTTTAATATACAATATACATTATATCATTATATTGTTTACTTTTATTATCACAACAGTTTACCGTTTCCTCAAATAGTCTAATGTATTTCGTTATAATAAGCATTAGTGAATCATTGAATAATTTTTAAATTTTATTACTGTTAAAGCATTATATATAAATAATTAAGTATATACATAATTTTAGATTTGACGAAAAATATTTATTAAAACATTCCATTCAAGTATAATATAATGAGTAAATATAATATGAAATTATTCTCTAATAACTAGCAAAAAAATCAGATATAGTGAATGATAAATAATTTAAGAGGAAACTAAGATGTGATGATGATGATGATGTTCAATAATGGCTTCTAAATAAAACGAAACTTAAATTCTAGATATTATGGGCTTTTTTTTCATAAATCTATTATGATTAAATGTATTTTAAATATTTTTATTTGATTATTAGACATAATTATGCTTAATTGTGTTTAACAATCAAATAAACACAATAGGATTACCTTTTAGTTTGAATGAAAAATAGTAGTTCCAATTAGTTTGAAAGTTAAATAGAAATCAAATTAGTAGACGGACATATATATATAATTGCTATTAAAAATAAGACATTATAAAGTAGAAATCTTACTTGTACTTATAAGAACACATTTTGCATATTCGAATATTGAACTAGAAGTTTATCTCGAATTTTGTTAAAAATCATGCAAGAGGAAATCTGTGTAATTTATAAAATGTAAACCATTCACAACAATATGAATTTATATTGTATCAAACACAGTTCAAACAGTTTTGCAGTTATAAACATGTTTAGGCATATGTACGCCAAAATAGTTATTTATCTATGAGTAGTGCTTTCAATATATATATATATATATATATATATATATTGAATTATATATATATATAAATATAATTCATATATAATATATAAATATAATTAAAATTATATATATATATATATATAAAATGAATTTTAGTGTAATTTTATAAATATTTCTGATTTATATAAAAATATATACTTCTTTAATTCTGAAGCATGTCTTGATTGATTGTACATTTTTAAAGAAATTCATTTCATTCAACTTTGCGTTCATTAACATGATAAAAAAGAATCTCAAATTGGTATAAATCTTAATAAATCATAATCGTAACAAAATTAAATTGTTAAAGATTACTATTCTCATGAAAGTTTATTGCCATTATTAGTAACTTTCATCGTGTTGTTTCTTCCAGAAAAATATCACATTCAGCCTTTCTTTTTTAATCTAAATAGATTAGGTAAATATAAACTCAATGTAAGCTATCTTAAATCAAGTTTAAAAGTAACCCCCCCCAAAAAAAAAAAAAAAAAACCTCTTTAAAGATTATTCTTATTTTTACGTTTTAGTTACAGTTGAACAAATCAACTATAACTTTTCTTGATAATACTTAGCGTCAATACTGATCCCGTTTTTTCTCGGTGTATCCGATCTTCTTTTCCTTGGGGCTTGATATATAATTGCTGCAAATCCCGAAAAAGCTAAACGCCCTGGCTGTCCATCTCCCATAGAGACACATGTCTGGTTAAGGGAGCAGAAATCCATATAATCCGTTTTTGCTTGCCAGCCTTCTGGTGTCTTCTCACTAACTTTCTTTGGCGCCCTCCATGCATGCTTCGAAAGAATGTGCTTTGGGTCGCAGCACGATGTTTTAATTAACTGTATCTTTGTCGCTTTTATGGTGATACCTACTATGCATATAAAAGAATATGTGAATGCATATTGCTAATATTTATGCTATTTCATTGATAGTCACAGAAAATAATCACTTAATAGGGCAAATTGTTACATTTCTTTTAACATCGGTGAGCCTCAGAACTGCTTATATATGTCACGAACAGTCCACCGACGGGTGATGAGAGGAGAACAGTGCCTTCAGCGAGGAATCTAAGGGATAATTGCCCCGCATTTGCGTCATATGGGAGAAAAACCGCATGTCTCCCAACAGACCATTTGACTGTCGATGGAAGAACGCTTTACACATATTGCCACAGACGTCATCGAGTCTCCTCGTTTCTGAAAGTAGTGACTACAAAAATGCCGCCAGCAGATTAGAACCGCAGCCTTTCTGCACAGTAGCTCAAGTTGCCACTAGGTAATGAGTCAGGTTTGTATTTCGTTACCATATAAAAAATCTTTTGATTATATTTTTTGTGAAATTCAATTAATATACTTAAATAATCTGTAAATACAGCTGAGAAATGAATATATGCTGTTTCATCTGTAAATACATAAACAGTGCTATTATTATATACATCAATCATGAAATATTAATGAAATAAAGTTAATTAATACGTTTGATTCTGTCAGCTGAGAAATTACCCCCAAATTATATTTCATTTTATATTTCATTCAATTAGATTTTTTATTTTAATTCTCTGAGAAATTGATTTGACGTAAGTCAATCTTTTTTATGATAATAATAAAATAATCTAGTTTCTTTTTTATTCAGACAATTGTCTGAATAAAAGAATACTAGATTATTTTTAAGTCGTTTTCTTTTTGCAACAACGAACATAGTTAAGGTTATTATTTTTGGCAATACACTAATATATTTCGTAGTCCCCAAAATTTCCCTTTAAGCATTGTATGAAACAAGCAAATATTTGCTGCAATATTTAAGACGGTAAAAAGTTATAAAATCATGCTGCTTATTGCATTTAGCTTTACATAGTGTTGTATTTTATTAAAAGTAAAATGTATACAGAAAAAAATAAAATAACTTACTAAACGTTTGACATAAAATGTTAATTAACATTACAGCTTCCATGCTTTTTTTTTATTAAAAAGTTATGTAGATATTTTTACATAGATTCGAGTTTGACAAAGTATATGCATCACAAATTAAAAAAAAATCCGTATTACATGTAACCGTAATTAATTTTTGAACATAAATTGTAAACAAAAATACGTAAAATAACTTTTAAACATTTTCATCAAGAATTTAATTTTTCTTACTTTTAGTTTAAAGACTTATAGAATAAAGTTATCAAATCTTTACATTTGAAATATATTTATATCAGACTTACGATGGCAGCCAATTTAATCAATGTAAAATATAAACTTACTAAAACATTTTACTAAACATTGGACACGAATTTTAAATAAGCATCCCAAACACGAAGTCTTTTCCCATTAAAAACTGCGTGGTAGAGTTAATTTTGCATCGGTTGTGGTTTGTTTGTATAATTATATAGAGAATAAATCCACCAACTGAAACTGCGTTAGCATGTTCCACCAAACCCTCTACAGGGATAACTTTTGCATTCATGTGCAAATCCATCCCGCATTTGAATAGTAAATTTTCGCACTCCACAGAAGCCCAGCTAATAAGTCACTGCTGCCAAATTATTTAGAGGCCTCCTTCTGTATTCAAACCAACTGGTACATTATTATTCGATATGTGAATCTGTATTAAATACAAGGGCCGAATGAAACTGATTTCAGCGCAGGACTTCGCTGTGGCTCTGGATCCGAGTTATTATTCATGCTTTAAAATGAATGAAAATTCATCAATTGGGTGATAGGAAGCCTCAACAAATGCATGTTTAATTGTCTCCCGTAGAGCTTCCTTCGTTTCTTTCCGTAGGGTTAGTAAGTTCCTTCGCTGAATATTTGTTTACATATTTTTCAAAAGTAGAATTAATCAGTAGAAATTTACCTGTATTTTGTGATTTTTGAAATATGTCTTAATAATGAGGATTGATTAAATATGGAATGAAACAGGACAAAACTTGGAATTCAAAAAAATATTGTTCAAAATCACAAGCCATTTATTGAATTTCTTTTAAAAATTATATATTTCTCGGTTATCTTCGTTTATATATTTCTGGAAACAACAAGAATTTTTTTGGTATTGCATGTTGTTGAAACTTAGGTTTGTTATGTTTAAGATGACTTGAAAACTTTTAGAAGAGAATGGAATTTCAAAATTAAATTGTACAAAATTTAGGAAATTATGAAAAAATGTCTATGCTAATTCTTTTCATTTATCTGATTTTTCTAACTGACCAAAATATTTTTTAGAAAAGCTTACATTCAATGATTATAGTATTATTTCTATCTATCAACATTTCTATAGATCACTTTAAAAGCATTTCCGTATTAATGTGCGCAAATGCCATAAATATGATTTTAATAGGGTTAACATAACTTACATTAACATGGTTATGATTAGCTAGGATTTACATAACTTCGTTTTTGCGATATAATCATTGAAGAAAAGGTAAAAAATCTAATATTTAATTAATAACTGTCATTTTGAAAAAAAAAAATTGTACTGGTAAAATTTCATAATTATTACATATTATAAAATCGGGAATTTGTATAAAGAACAGCATTACTATATTGGGAATTAGTTAAAATGTTTAAAAATGTAAATTCTTTCAATTTCGAGAACATAAATACTATATTTAATAAGAATACTTACAAGAATAATATTTAATAAGAATACATGAAAATAATCATTTCAAGATTTCAAAAGCTTCAATTCATTAATATTTATAAATAAACTAATAAGTAATGTTTTTGAAATCAAATTTCATATTTCTATCAAAAACTCCTTTCATATAATTTGTTACAATAACATTTACCATCAACTTTCAATTTAAATATAGATTTTCATTTCATCTGAAAATAGGATCATAGATTAAAAAAAAAATCAGAAACATTTTTAAAAAGCTATTCATATATTTTTTTTTAATTATGTTTTTCTGCATGCAAAAATCTACACAATTGTTTATGCAATTTATATTTTTATTAGAATTTCAAATGAAAGAGTCTCTTATTATATTTCTTGTGATTTGAATAAATATAGAGTGCTTTTGAATTACTAAACATGCATAAATGTTTGGAAAAGTTACACTTGAATTGATAAATCCTTTTATTAAACTGTTTTCGTTGAATAAATCAGAGTACATAAATTCATGATCTTAACTAATACAACATGACTTTTTCAAAGTATTAAAATTCCTTTCAAAAGAAAACTCTGTATAAATACCATATTATGTAATAGTGTTATTATGTAAATTTATTAGTAAGGGTTTTAGGGTATTGTGAAAAGTGTGTTAGATTTAACATACATTTCTTCATGGTGGATTCTTAAAATATTTTCTTTTATTCAAAGCTCGAGGGAAATTTATGGTATGATAATTTTTATTAGTTTGACACTGAATGAAATATACTTTTATACTGATTTTCAAAGCTCCTTTAATGTTTCACCTGGGGCCTTTTATATCTTTATGGTTTTCTGAGGAGAATTTAAAGCTACCATCCTTAATTTAAAGACTATTGTCAATAACAAATTTCAATGGCAAGTCAATATGATTTACCACAAAATATTTTATATAACTTTCAGAAAGAGAATTCAAAAGAAATATATGCTAAAATGATTCTTATTAAGAGTAAATTCAGCTTAGATTTGAAAAAAATTTAGATATTTATTTATTTAGATGTCTTATTATTTAGATAGATTTCTATCAAAGGTGTCTTTTGACAGAATATTACGTGTTTTAAATTTGAAAGGAACACTTTTTTTCCTTTTGTAACAAGAGATAAATGAAGAATTTTTGTGTATATACCAACTTAAAGAAAATCTTTAAACTCAGTCTTAAATAAAAAATAAATACAGAAACAAAAAAATTGACATTAAAGTTATTTCTACAGGCTATAACAAATGTATCTAAAAACGAAAAAGCAAACAGAGATATCAGGTTGTAAAAAAGAATTTCTGCAAAAGTTGAAACGGCGGTTTAAAGTTTTTAAGATGGAAAATTAAAATCTTTAATTGAAAATCTAATACATTCTATTTATTTTAAATATAATATTAAATGCATCGATATTCTTAATTTCAATCCTTTAAATAAGGATCAGTATGATCGAAAACATACAATTCAGCCATTGAATGTTTTCATGTCTAGTCAGAAATTAAAATTTAAAATACCTCATTTTCTTTTAAGGCTTCAAACTTCAAAGCCAATAAAATCACCGCAGAGAGAAACGCCACCAGTGAATTTTAGGAAACTAGTTTTGTACATAGGAAAACACTAGTCCAAAAACATCACTTCCAGTAGATATAAAAACCGAACTCATGGCAAAGGTCCAGGTAATAAAAGTTGATCCTAACTTTTACAGTTAGTCGCTGTTTCACTTACAAGAATAAACCTTGGCTACCTTGAAAGAAATCCCAATCTCGAGCTTGATTTTTGGTTACTCCAAGAGTTATTTACTTTTTTTAGTGTGTATGAGATGGGAAGCCAGGAAATGGATCTGGATTAAGGGGTAGAACAGCTGGGATGATATGTTAGCCACTATTTTGATGAGTTCCTTTCCAAAAGGTAAGAAGTTTTGTTACAGGAAGTTTAGCAAGAAGTGATAAAGTTGGGACACTTTTAAAAGACCAAAATCTCAGCTGCTCTGAAATGGTATTGGAAAGGTATCAAAATGATAGGCATGATATTTTATTTTATAATACTTTTGTAAAGTGTTAGTGATGCTACAGTTTGAATAAAAGTTGCATGACAGAGAAATGCTGATTTTTTAAAAGCAGGTGAATATATATATATATATATAAATTTAACATAAAGAAATATTCTAGTTTATAAATAGTCTTACTATATGTATATATAGCTGGAATCCTGTGAATTTTAATATAGATTAACGTATTGCTTAATGCATTCTCTGTAATATTCATAGAATTAAAACGCGAACAAAACAAAAATTATCAAAAAAAGACGTTTCACTTTGTTATCAATATATTTTATAGGTAACTAAAATTTTTGGCTGTATTATTCATTCAAAATATAACAATGCATTTTTAAATATAAATCTGTATGGGGTTCGACAGTTCTCCATTAAGTTAGTGGTTAAACATACAATTTCATAATATTTCGGCAGTACTTTTTTACTGTTATAAATTTACTTTTTTATTAAATTATGTTATTTAAAATTTATTAATTAAAAATTACTTTCCACAGGGGGGATTATTTAAAACAGGGATTACAAAATTACTTTCTACAGATGTCATTTAGGGGATTTTAATTGCAATGAAAAATTTTAAATTTTTGATAATTCAATTTTTAGATTACACGATATTAAAAGAAAAAAAATTTCACACTAACTGTCCTGTCCACACTGAGAAAAACCGAGACTAGCTAGTTCTCATACTCTCGTCTGGATGCTTCTATAAACTTAGGAAGTGATAACAACCGTGTTTCAGTCATAGCACGAGACAGAAGGCTCCATTTCCACTGGCTGCCTGCGTTTCAGAAACTGATTCCAGAAACGCATAGGTTTAGTGCCGATTAAAATATCGCATTTGAGCATTTTGCATTGAAAGACGGACTGCCTTGTAGGAATTTTCCTGATTTTCTTATCATAATTACATGTCACTAACTCTGAAAATCTTCCTGGAAAGCAATAACTTTTATCTGAACTCTTCAAGAACTGTCCATGTCACATTGCGTGGAAGTAGTGATCTCTTACGCTCGCAATAAAATTGCATTGCTTTAAAGAATTTCATGAATAAAAATTGAGAAAGAAAATATTGACAGGTGCTGGCATTTCTTGTCAAACATAGTTAACTAAATTTAATGAATAGTTACAAAAGGAGGTTGTCCAAAGAAGTAAGTTGTTCGATAGAATGGCATGATTCATTTTATCCAAAAATTCAGAATCTTGGAATGCATTGACTTCTTCCCCTCTATTTCGCTGTCTTTCCTGATCTTGAAAATGTTTGCTCTTGGATAAATATATTTTGACCACTTCGCGGTCTGCAGTAAATAAAAAAGTGGATATTATCTTAAATAATTGAATTGTCTGAGCCAAAATTCGATTAAAGGAAAAATCCTTTTTTCCTTCGCAAGGCACAAATGGATTCTCTTACAGTCCCAGTCGGAAATTTGAATCTCAATGCGGACAAATCAGTGTATTTCACGTGGAAGGGAGCTGATAGAAATTGCACCTGAGCCTTTTCGTAGGATCTGAAGAATGGTAATTCGCTTTATATATAAGTGCATATTAAAAAGCATGAGAATTTTTTTTATACATTTGCGTTTTTAGCATATTCGATATCTATAAGTAAAACATTTTTTTATTGTTTTTATTGGAAATTAAATACATACGTTTATAAAACTTTAATAAAAATAATGTTTTAAAATGGGATATTTCTTTATATTCTTGATTAGGATTTAATATAAGCTAAAAAAAATATATCAAATGAATAATTTTTAAATGGAGAAACTGTACTTTTTAAAAAATAATAATAAAAATCTCGTTAAAGCACCACTTGAACGAAATATTAGGATAGCGGTTTATAAGTCGATGGTTTAATGAGGGTTGATCTTATGTTTTAAAGTTAGAATCAATCGCTCATTTTGATGCAGCAATCGGGATTTTAGGTAATTCATTTGACATAACCATTTTCAGTAAATGTTGGATATTAAACTTAATTCGTGTGATTATTTTCTTCAACAAAGACATTTATTTCATTAAAAAAATTAATATACCAAGCAATAGCATTCAAAGTATTTTCCACCTCTCTAGCAAAAGACGAATTTTTCATCGAAAGAAAAGACTCATCATTTGAGGCTTTCCACGAACTCTTAAAAATAATAAAAATTCTGCTCAACATCATGGACCGAAACAAGTGGTAATCAGAAAAACAATGTCTGGAGAATATGACGAAGAAATTCTCAACATAGAATGTGGTCGAGCATTGCCATGTTTAAAAGCGAGAGTATTCTAACTATTTTTCTCTCCACTCAAACGCATTAATTGTAATCTATAGCTCTCACCAGTAAGGATTTCACCAGGTGTTCATAATTTTTTGGATCCGCATAAAGTTGCCATTTTTTTAATGTTCTAAGCAATTTTTAACAAATTCTTTCAACTGGTGCATGTTCCCCATCAGGTTCAACAAGAATTCAATTTGCTACACCTTTCTTCCAATTCAAACAGAAAACTCCAGGCAAATATTCTTCTTTCGGTACAACACTAAACAAATTTCAAAACACTTGTTTAACAAAATGACACATATTAAACATCAAAGCCAGTTGTGTGACAATTTCATTCATCTAGTAATACTACTAGTAACGTCTTTTGTTAGGAAACCCACGAATTAAGTTTAATATGTAAATAATCATAACATAAGAAATGACCACTTCTAAATAAGGCTAAAACAGTCAAAATCTCGCTCTCAAATGAAATTGAATTGTTGTGTTTAAAATTTAAAAATTCTAAATTTGATTAATTACTGTGTATGATCAAATCACTTTTTAATAAAAGAAAGACATTTTTTAATGAAGCTCTTATTCACAATAAATTAAAATATACAAAACCACCCATTTTAATAGATATAATATTTGAAATGATTACTTTAAAAATCAGATGAATTCATTAAGAAACATAAATAATGCCTAACATAAAGCAAATTTAACTTTAGAATGAGAATTGTTATCTAAGGTTTTCCAAACCCAATTATTTTGTGTTAACCATTATGAAGGGAAGGCATCTTAAGATGCAAATATTGGTTTACCCTTAAAACTTCGAAATCCATCGTGATTTTTGTGTGTATTATCATGAGTTGTATTGCATTTGAACAAATGGCTTGGATTGGAAAGATTCATTCAATTTGTTTGTAATATGTTAATCATTTTTAAAATGTTATTCGTTTTTAAATCCACTTGTTCAATTTGTTGTGTCCCGTGGAGTGTTGTTTCATTAGGTTTTTTTTCCCTCGACATCAAAATTCTTAAACAATTAAAAAATAATGTAATGAAGGCATATTAAGTAATTTCTGTCCGGAAAAGAAAAGGAATTTTACATAGTTGCATAATACAACAAATTTTCATATTTTTAGAAATTCTAATTTCCAAATCGTTTTCTCCGTTCTGCAGGAACTAATGTAATTAACATACAAACATATTGGTTTTTTTTTTTCGAAATCAAATATTTTTAATCAAAAAATGATTTTGTGGATGGAATTGATTCTCCAGCATTTGAGCTATGAGCCAGCTAATATGTTGATGATGCGAACACCACTTTGATGCATGAGTGAAAGTTTGAGGTATTTGTCTGCAATCAGAACTTTTAAAGGGTGTCGTTTCCGAACTTGAGCAGATGGGTGTACTAATATTTTTTAATTACTAATTAAAGTGAAATTACAATTTCTCCTAATAAATACAGTAATTGAAAAAAAAAGCAAATTTTCATCACTACATAATTGAATTATTTGTGCATTTATTTAATATTGCTTAACATATCTACTAGATATCCTATTTTTTAAAAGTTTTCATTTCATTTCTATGAAATAGTGGATAATATTTTTGAACGACGCATTTTCTCAAGGACTAACATTTTCAAAATGGCACATTCTAACTCATTTGATCTCGTTATGGAAAATAGGTGAACAGTTTTCTCCCATTGGATAAAAACGTTGACGTATTTCTCAGTAGTGTGCTCTCATCGAATAAACGAGTGACAAGATATTAGAAGTGACTTTTCTCTTGGGCTATGTGAATAGGAATCGTGACATATTAGACCATGAATTTTTTATCAGAGTTCCTGATACAACTTCTTATAATAAAAAAATTATTTGCCGTCGATAAATCTTCACGCTCACGTTTGCTAATGTCATTATTTAGTAGAAAAATTCCTAATTAAACACAAAGTTAAATTGCATAAGGAAAACAAAGAAATATTTCGAAGGGCGAATTATTGAACTCTGTTTTTACGATTTTTTTTCAATATCTCTTTTAAAAAGAATATTTAGAACAGTGTTTTAATGCGAGAATTCCCCTGTAACTTTCAAAATATTAAAAATATGAAAAAAATTGTTAAATAATGAAGTAAAATAAGTGAATAAATGAGTGAAGCGATCCTCTTGATATTAAGCAACCATTTGTATTTTGTAGAAATATAAAATATTTCCGGAATAACTCCACACACACCACCATCATTTATCTCAGCTTTAGTATTAGCATAATTCATTAAAAGCACTTAGTAAAATCCTAATGCACTTGCATTGGGAGAAGGAAATCCCTTGTTTCGTATTAAAATCCTGAACATCATTTCCAACTCTTGCATATTTCATTGTTCAGAAAAATTAAATATTTTTTTTTGCGCAAAAGATAATTTTATTTTAAATGAGGGTAGTTAATATTAAAATCATATTTTATAACAAGAAAGCTGCTGTTCCAAAAGTATAAAATTTACATTCTTTTTTCTAATGAAAGCTATTTTACTCTAAGATTTTAATAAATGTATTTAATAGTGCAAATTAAAGGCACTGAAATATAAGAACACTTGTTTTTCTTTTATGAATACAGTTTTACCCTTTTCTTAAAAATTCTTTATCAAATGAAATATGTCACTTGACGCTGCATTAGATATATGTTTTCAAAATTTTATTATCCTGTATTAAATATGAAAGAGTTATTATTTTGATTTTGTTTGCGTCTGTAAAGAGTTATTGTTTGTAAAAAAAGACAAATAATATCTAGGGGGAAATTTTATTATTTTAAAATGCGCGTTTCGTATTCTTTTGAATTGTTAAGTTAAAGCAATTTTTTTAATATTCATTTTTAAATAGTGCATACACATATTTTTTTTATTAACTGATAGATGTGATATAAAATGCTTATCTTCCTTAAATTGAATTTATATATTCTCTCTGGGAATTTATTTTCGTAAATTGAATCCATTTCACGTTTTAACAAACAACATACTAAATTCTTTTTAAAATAAGAATTGTTGAAACATTTATAATGGTAATCTTAGTGTATGCCGCGCTTCAACGTGCATGTTTCTTTATCAAATACACGCCTTTTATTTTTTGACAATTTAAATCGCGTCTTTATGTTTTGCATTTCAAATTCATCATTCAGATGCATTCAATTGTTTTGCATTTTTTTCTAATTAATAATATTTGTTTATCTAAACAAAGCTTTTCTAAGATCAAAAGGGATAATTTTATTGGAAATGAAATTGTGTTAACGTATTTTTGATCATTTTTTTTTTTTCAAATTAAGTAGTACATTTATTGTTGTTTTCAATCGAATCGAGCTTTTGCTAATCGAATGGTCTATAATGTAGCAGATTCAAAGTTGCTCACGGTAGATTGAAGGGGCTTGCTGCAAAATTGCTACAGTAATTCAGAATTAGCATCTCTTGAAGTGGCATCTGCTGTTTCGCACACTAAACCATCCTCCTTGAATCCCATGAAGGGGGAAATTTCATGGCAATCTTTGGCGGACATTCGGTTTAGATTCGCTTATCATATATCTTCATTCGCTTTTTGTTTTCAACTGCCCTCTTCTTGTTCAGAAGCCAAATGTGTTATCCACTGTAGGCCACAAAGATGTAATGGAAACCGCGATTATTAAATATTTGTATACGATTTTTTAAAAAAGTATTCAATGATTCTAAATTTCTTATCCTATAATTTATATCTCTTTGGACTTATCACGTTTCAAATAATGTTTTGAAAGTACTTTTGACCTATCAATACAGACGAAAATTTTGAAACAGTCCCCGAATCTATTCGGGATATCAATTTTTCCTCACACATGAACAGACAGGGAAGCCTCGTTTTGGCCAATACAGTAGAAATTTATTCCAAGTTAGACTTTCTATTGACGCAGGAACCTGAAAATTTAGTGGTTTGAGATCAAGCAGTTTCTAAGATCTTTCCAGATTGGAATGTGTGACATGGGAAAATATTAAACATCATTTTTTGGGCTGAATATTATTAAGAGTCATAACTGTTCAATACTTTAGTTGTCATACATAACATATTGTATTGACTTTCTGCCAATAGTGTGAAAGGATCTTAATCTATATTCAGAAGACAAGAATGTGCATATACAATGGTGTTAAAATTAATTTTTCCTTAGTTTTTTAAGCGGGCTTTTAAAATTGCCAAAATATTAAGTTTTGATCTGATTGGGTATTATATGATTTGCTTATTAGTTGCTAGAATATTTTATCAAACAAATTATTTCTTCGTAAATGGGATAATATAGATAGAAATACATACTGTGTTTATATCAAGTTCCTGAAACTTTGTTTATTTATCATAAATAGAAATTATTTTCAAAAATAGGTTATGGTTTAAAAGATCTTCTTATATTTGATAAAAACCAACAAGTTTGGTAAGCTATATAATATGCATAATATTTCAGAGGTTTACTTATTATTTAAAATATCGTCGATTCGTAAAAAAAGAATTTGAGTTGAGTGTTGAGGATATTATGTTAAATTCAATTAAATGATGAATATATTATCAATTGCATTAAGATAAAGGTAAATAGTTTAAAATGTACATTTATATAATTTAAATTACAAACATAAAAAGTTATTAAGCTAAAACTTTTTTTTTTTTTTTTTGCTGGCAAAATAATTAAAACAATATGCAGATCGTGTAACACTTAGAAGATAAAAAAAACTTTTAATAACGAAGGTGAAGAATTTTAATTCTAATGAATACCATTTTAAGTAAATTTCTGGTATTAATGAATCAGTTTATTAAGTGAATTAACTATCACTTATAAATTTCATTCTAGGAAAAAACTCAATTTGTCAATTCCTTAATTCCTAGTGAATACACATAATATGAAATATAAAATCATCATGAATTATAATAAGCTTTATATTATTCTACTTTAAGTCGTACATATCTATTTAAAGCATAATAAAATAAAACATTTTATTTAATGCTCAAATTTCTCAATCACCACATGACGATTAGGACATAGTTGTTAAGTTATTTTTGTTACATTTATAAGAACGCGTGATCTTAGTCATCATAGTGAATCTTTTTGATATCACTGATTTGATATCATATTGATTTGAACATTAATAAAATGAAATATTTTATTTAATGCTGAAACTTCTCAATCACCATATAAAGATTAGGATATAGTTGCTAAGTTATTTTTGATACATTTATAAGAATACGTCATCTTAGTGATTCTTTTGGTATCTTACACATATAACAAATTAATTTTAATACTTTATAATGATATAAAACATCCAGGGGGAATGTAGACGAAGACAGCCAATCACACCTATAATAGAATCTTTATAAATATACAGAAATCACATGAATTGTTGCACCTCCTTATATATAAATATATTCTCGACATTGTTGATAGAAATCCTATCTATCATTATCTAAGATTTTTTTCTCCAAAACAGAAGATTTTCATCTATGAAAGCCCACTTTCTTTATCACGAGCCTGAAGATAATTTATCAATAATAATTGATGATTAATTGATTAGCGTATAATACATGAATAGGCTTTACGATAACAGTAACCTCATCACATTGGTTCAAAACTTTCATCAATTAAAAATTTAAAAAAACATACAAGATCTGAAGAAATGTTCCCTATTGTTGGCCTTTACATTGAGAGTCGATCAACCATCCCAACACGAAAGGTCATTGTAAAAAATTGCTTTTGGGGCATTAGGCCTAACAATACGCAAAAAAGCGCGTTGAAAACATAACAATGAGATATTATTAAAGAAAAAGAATGCTCTTTTTGTGAGAACCACCTCTATGTGTAAAAAATGATCGGTTAGTTTAACTCGATAATTATAAGGCCGTTCTCCACATATTCTTCCCATTCATGAAAGAATCCTCTCACCAAGTTGCTGCTTAAAGCTATTCGAAACCCCTGTAATTATTCCGAGTGAGTGCGAAATTTATCGCCTCTATTCTGACATTTCCCCTTTCGTGGTCACAAAAATCCCTACCACCAGAAACAGGTGTCATTCTTCAGTTTCTTAATATCGTTTTTTAAAGTGCCATGTTTCATTTGTTTACGCACACTTATTGTATATATTTCCATTTTCATCTTGAAATAAATATGTAATTATAGCAACTTCCAAATTTAAATTCAGAGTTGGATCTGATATAAGCTCTTATCATTTTTGGATGAAATAATAATATATCAGATTGGTATTTTCCAGAATTAAACACAAAAAAAAAAAATTGGGTGGTTCCGCATGTTATTGGACTACTACAGTAGACTTTTTATGACTTGGTTCCAGTCAGCTAAGACGCAGAAGTAATTTGGATTTAAGTTTTCTGAAATAAAGCTGTTTTTTTAGGATATTATGGATATTTGCTGATTTGCTGGACTACTTGTTTCTCACCCTGCTTATGCATATTTTGTAAATATGTATTTTTTTTTTTTGAAATACTCCCTGCAGATTGATTTCTCTGATGTTTGTGTATGTCGAATGACGTTCAGTTTCGTCCTTGCATCTTATGCGCATTTCGGAACTTGAATATGTTCACTTTCAGATATCCAGATGCATTGATATCCAGGGGTTACGGTATTTACGAAAATAAATAAATAATAATTGCTTTCTTACGATGTAAAAGGTCTTCAAGGTTTAACTAATTGGTCGCTCTACAGTCATTTTGTGCACATGAGGGTTAAACAGACAAGGGCATACAGTTTAAAGCGGATTCCGAACCACTACCATACATCCATTCCACAGTCAAGATTTGAACCTCAAGCCCATAGCAAAAGGTCTTCTAAGCTTAAACTTATACCAATCTTCACCAAATATTTTAAAACCTTGATACAATTTTTGAAAGATGTCATTGAAATTGTAACATTATTTTCAACTAAAAATAATAACTTTATTTTTAATTGCCTATGTGATAAAAAAAAGTTGCTTAGAATTTTCTTTCGAAATATCTACAAAACTCACATTTAAAAACTTTAAAACCAATCCCAGTCACTTAAAAATTTAATTAGTTTCATTAATGAGATTCAGGACATACTTTCCGCCTCCAGATCCATTCCAGCTCTCTTAATTTCTAGAATTCCGAAATCTCTCTCACCAATATCTGCTAAAGATTTCCCACCTGACTGCTTAATTGATTATCTAAATATTTATAATTTAATTAATAACTGATTTTGAGTGCATTTTATTATTATTTGAAACAGTAGTGAATAATACTGTCCCCTGTATTTAAAGTGAAGATTTTTTTTCGTCTATCTTCATGTAGTTATTTTAGTCTACCATTTTAATTTTAAAAAAAAAATTATAGTTTTCCCCACTGAACTAAAATGGCTTATTTCCTACTTTTTGGAACTTTATTAATTGAACTATTATGTCCTATTGTAAATGAAGTTGTTATAGAATGTGACCAACACCAATTTTAAGATATAACCTTGCAACAAAATGTATGAGCCAGCTGTAAAATTTTTTTTGTGGATTAACTTTATCTAATGGTGTCAACTGAAAAAAATTTCATTTTTACAACGTAAATTTTTATTTCATAAATTAATCAATATCTCCCATCTGTTTTTTTTTTTTTTTTTGTATCTGCTGATCAATATAAATAATAACTCATCAATAATGCTCTTGTGAGAACTCTGTGGTGTGTTCAGAATAAATAGAAAAGTTTCTTTCTTTTGGTAAAAATTATGCTTGGAGTATTTCAGCAGCATTTTTCCAGAAGCATCGAATTTATTCAACACCAAGGGCATCTGAAATATTATCTGTGAGCATTATATGACGCAGCTTTGTGAATATTTGACTGAATATTGAATAGAAATGCAAATACAGCAGTAACTACTGATATATGTATATATATACAGAGCAGAGAGCGAATCATTCATATGACGATCGGCCAGATTTATCGCATACATTCCAACAAACAATATACCGAACAGTGGGTCATAATATTTGTTTTATGTAGTGAGATTCTGTCGCAGCCTAGGAATGAATGGATTGTGAATTATATCCGTCAAAGGTGATAACGTGAAAGGATATTTTCTCTTCGGGGATATTTATTTCAACGAGTGTAAAGCGTTCGCTGGGTTTTTATGAGTAAATATAGAAATAAAAGACAAAACATGGTGGTAAATATTTTCCCAAATATGAAAGTTTGGGTTTTTTGTTACTTCATGGCACTATAATGGATTGTCCATGAATTCTTATTTTTTCCCAAAAAGTGTTAATTTAAGAAAGTTAAAAAAAAGTGTTAAGAAAGTTAAAGTATAGTTCTTTTTTTTTTTCTTTTCTGATCATCATTTTACAAAAGTATTAATTTAAATAGACCTTCAAGAGGAACGCATCGCTTTTTTATGGTATATTATTATGGTATCTCTTAATATATATTATATTATTATGGTATCTCTTAATATATATTATATTATTATGGTATCTCTTAATATACATTATATTATTATGGTATCTCTTAATATATATTATTTTATTATGGTATCTCTTTAATATATATTATATTATTATGGTATCTCTTAATGGTATATTCAGAATTATCACTGGGTATCGAATCATTCTATTAATATAAGGTTCGCATTGGCAATTGTCTGTTATCTACAAAACATTCTTAATGTGTTTTCTTGTATCAGTATTATAATTAGAAGCCTACCTGCAATAAGAAATTTTACAATGAACTAAAAATGCTCCTGTTATCCCACAGAACTAAGAATTAATTTTCACCATTTGTTTTTTTTTATGTTATTAAAAATTAGCATTACTTTCAAAAATTTTCTTCAAATATAGAATCTTATTATATAAAATAAAGGGTGTTCCAAAAGGTGTTTCATATTAATTTATTAAAAAATAAATATCATGATATTTTTTTTTCAATCCAAAGTAAAAACTATGCAATTAGTAAATGGAATACAATATCTGCCAAATGATCGCTTTGGCTCTTCTTACAGGTAATGAGCCCTTATGAGGAAATTTTCCAATACATTTTTGCACAGTCGTGGCTCTGTTTAGCGAATTTCTGCTCTGATATCGTCTTTGAGCGCTTCAATCTTTGCTGGAGCATTGAGTAAACTTAATCTTTAAGGTAGGAAAATCAATCTCCCTACCAATTAATAAACGTGGGCGTTGTCCATGGTCTATTGTCTTCAACACTTGTATCAGATGGATTTTGTAAACATTTAGACCAAGATCTTTGTGTAAAATGTGAATGGGCAAACGAGGGTCTTCTGCAACAGTACAAACTTTGCTAACTGTCTCCGAAAAATTGTCAACATTTTTGAGGTGAATTTTCTATCTTTCTACTTTAAACAACAAAGACTTTTGATTCGAAACACCCTTTATATTACAAATGATTTTGCGATAAAAAAAAATAGCAAATCATTTAAGAGTGTCTGAACATAAAAATTCATACATAAGAGAAAGTTCCAAATTAAACTTGAAAGGGAAAATATTAAATAATATTTGATACACCAAAAATTATTTTAAATTGATTATAAAAAGGAAAAATAAAACATCCTGCGTAATTTGCAAAACCCAAAAGCTGCAGTACAAAAATCAAACAGAGCTAGTGGAGAGCTACACTGAATTCTACTTAATTATATTCTTCCGAAAAAATATTAAATGAATAAATAATTATTGAATCAATTTTTATGAATTCACCGTACAGTTGTTGTTTTTTTTTTTATATACGAATGAAACTTCAATTTAAATGGAATTGCTTAATAGTGTGGAATTATTTATATATAAAAATATTTCTAGGTTCTCTTAAAAGCAATTTTATAAAAATAATGATTGTAATTCTCTTCGGTAAGATAAATGCCTTTTTACATGCAATCATTTAATAAGGTCTTTAAAATAAGTTGTTAAAATAATATGGAATTCTAAAAAGCTGATTCCAATTTTAAACGAATAGAAAAACTGCTAAGTTTGATAAAAAAAATCACTTTTAAGCGTAGTCACATACCTTAAATAATATTAAAAATGCTTTTGCAATACCACTTTTGTTCTTTTTATAGATTATGTTTAATAAATTTACGATAATTTAAATAGAAGAAGGTTAGCTATTATAAAAGTATATTTCAAGATAGTCAGGAAATCTTTCGCAGAACAAAATAAAATACACTGCACTTATACCATTTGAAGGCTATTATTTTAAAATTCAATGGATTCCTTCAATAAATTTTGAATTGCATTCAAAACAACATTCTGAAATAAATTACTGGTTTATACAATAATACAGATACCTATTTATCCTTTATTATTTTAAATGTAATTTGTATTTCTCTCAAGAACTGATTTCTAAAAAGTGCATCATATATATATAATTTAAATAATATTAGATTTTAAATTTATATTTAAATATCGAAAGAGAGATTAGAATGTTTAGTAGAAGTAATATAAAACAATATAAATTTATAATCGCATTATATGCTGCAACGTTATATCTTAGTATATGTGTTACACGATTCTTACTTTAATCTCGAAAAATGAAAAACAATATCCCAGCAGAAATGCATTTTCTACAAAAGAAACTTACGAAGGTTCAAAAATACATAACATTTCAGTTTCAAACATCAATTTCATTTTTTTCTTTTATCCTTTCCCCTCCCCCAAATGTAAACGAATATTTCAGCTTGACTGTGGATGCATTTCATAACATTGCTGGATATAAGAATATCTTATCCAAAATAAATTTTCTTCTTTTTCAATATGAGATTTGCTGCTTCGATTCCAGCATTCGATCATGGCTACCTCTATAAAATCCCCAAATGGGGAAAAAAAGAATATCAAGCAACGAGATAAAAATCGTACCATCCCAAATCCTGAATTGTGCTTGCCTTTGAATTATGCTTTCTCGTGAAACCTTTCGTCTCCTTTCTTTAATTGCACAAGAAAAGTCAGTAAATACTAGGCACGTTCGCTTTCTCCTTTTGTATACCTGTGCATTTTATTTACTTTCCCGAGACGAAAGCTTCGGAAATAATTGGTTTTTCAGAGCTGAATTAGAGGAATCGAAACGAATCATTAATCTTGACCCAAACTGTGATATGGCTTGCTTCTCGGCTTAATTGATATTGATAAGAGTGGCGTGGTTGCTGTTAATGTTATATTTTATGTATTTTGTGGTAAAAGACGACAGTTATCTTTTCTTGTTCAGACTTACCGAAAGATTGCTTTCACTGTACAAGAGTTGTTTTCTTTCTATTTTGACTAAGGTCGATTAGAAATCCATATATATACTTAAACTAAATAGTTAATTATAAGGTGGTTTTTATTGTTTTAGTTTATGTATTTTGGGGAAGAAAAAATAGTTTAGTTATTTAGAATTGCATGGTTTAATTGTTTGCAATTGGCGAAAATTGCATTGTACTTTGTGGAAGTATTTATATTCTTTTGACAAGTATGTATAGACTAATTATTAATAGATGTACCATTAAAATGCATAGTTAGTGTAAATTTTTATTAATTTTTGATGTTGTTATTATACTTTATGTATTTTGGCGTAAGGAAATGCAGTTCTGGCCTTTTCTTATGTAGAACTGATTCGATATCCCATGACTTGCATTAGTATTATATTTCAAGTAAATTTAACCGAATGTATGAGCTTAATGAATAGCATTGAGTTGTACAGAAAGATGAACATGTATTTGTAAATAAATTATCTATAATTATAATATTTCAGTTTTTATTTTCTGACATTGATTATATTTGCCTTCTTTTTCCTTGTGTTCTTAAAAATAAATTGATCAAATTTGTTTAAATACAGATTTTTATTAATGAGAGTAAAAAAACCAGTAATATTCTGTCACAATTATAATTTATTCAGTATGAAATCTATCAGCCAGAAATACTAATCATGTTAGAAAGAATCAACGCAGTCTAAAAGAAAATTTAGGTAGTAAAAGTAACCTAAAACCATTCTTATACTTCTATGTACTTCTATGTATCTTTATATACTTCTATGTATTTCATACATTAGTGTAGCCAGAATTTTTCATTTATCTGAGATTAAAAAAAGTTTTTGTTTGTTTGAAACTGTGTGCAGCATTAACAAACAGCTAACAGATTTAATACTAAACTGCATTTCAGTATTTTTTTCTTCTTTTAGTTTCTTGTTATTTCAACGACATCTCAATTATGATCATAGTACTGAGATTTTTGATTTGAGATTTTTAATATTTAGATTTAAAAATGAATATTTCAATTGCATAAAAATCATTACTGCAATAATAAGTAAATAGGATGACTTTAGATAAAAATATTTCAACCATTTTTATCGTAGAATATATGTACCATATAGTGTAAAAAATTAATCAATGAACAGGAATTTTATACTGTTGCTTTTTCGTCTTTTTAATTTGACAATAAAATCCGACCTCTTTGAGCTTTTTAATTTAATAAGGATTATTTGATTTTGTATTCTATATTCATTTAATTTATACCTACGAACAAATAAATTTTTAGGGAAGTATCTAATGCATTAAGAAGTTGGACAATCTAATTCCCAATGCTGCAAAAGAATTTAATTATAGAAGAATTTGTAGAATATAACTGAAAACTCTTGTTGCGCAGTATTGAGAAGAATCTTGAAAAGTTTGGAAAAGTCACACAGTACTTACCCAGTGTTAAAGATTGATAAAACAGAAATAGTTACCCTTAAAATAGCTTAGTGAGGCAGAAGCTTTCGGTGCCACTAACTTAATAAGAGAATACCTGACTCTTCTATTTCTAAAAACATCAAAACTTCTCAATATATTAAATGTAACAAAGAGACTTAGTTCCTTTAAGGATGTTATTACAAAACTTTGTAACAATGTAAAATTGTAAAGAAATTAGATGTTCAAAAACTTTCAACTTTATTTTCATTTTCTTATTTGAAGTAAACTAAAAATTTATGAATTCTATAAGGCAAAAAAAAAAAAAAAAAAAACATTAAATATAAAATTCCTAAGTTAAATTATATTTCTCCACACCATTTTATTCTTTTTGCTAAAAATTTTCAAAAACTTTTGTCTTATATGTTGAAAGATACGTAAGTAGTCAAATGTAATAAATATATTAAGGTCTTTCAACTATATCGTCAAAATAAAAATACAGAGTTATAAGTTTAAAATTCCTTCTATTTCTCGCGAAAGAAATAACCTTTCTTTCGAAATGCGAATTTATTGCATAAGCAAGTAAAGTAAAAATGCAAAGAAATGACCTGCAATATATCCCCAGAGTGTGAGAAAAGTTTTCCGCAGGTGTTCTTGTCAGGTAATAATGCCTCGAAATTAAGTTTTATTCCAAAAGTAAAATAAGATTGTTTTCTGAGGCTCATAATTTCCAGCTTTTTCACGAGTTTTGACTTTCTTTATATGAAAGTATATGTGTAGTAATATATTTTCGAAATATTTTCTTTATCCAGTTATAGATTACAAAAACAAAAAAATCCTCAAAAAGTAAGCTCTTTTTTAATGCAAAAATATAATGCTTAGTTTTCGGAATTCTGTTTATGATTTCAATAACGTTCGCATCATTTTCAAGCAAATTTTTACCAAAAACCAAAATTTTGAAAAAGAAGTCTATATTAAATATATGTATATATTATTTGAAAAATTAAAATTTAGACTTGCAAAGAAAGAAGATTCATTATCATTAAAAATATTTTTCATTCAGTTTTTGACACAAATACAATTCTCAACTAATATTGAAAAAGTATTCAGAATTTTTTTCTGAACATTTATTATTACTTCGCCAAATATAAAGTTCAGTTTTCGCTGGTCAAATCTCACAAAATGAGATTTCACTTATTGTTTAGTCTAAAAGCTTCAAAACTGTCACTTAGAATGAATTTCAATGTCCCAATAAATTACATTCTTCATTGATTAAGAGGTTACTAAAAAAAAATCAAGTAGCAATTTTTAAATCCTTTAAAAAATTTACTCGCTTTTTCTTTAGGAATAAATATTTTTTAATTAGTCCTTTTATTAAAATGTCTGTTTCCCTGTAGATATAACTATATACCGCTTAGAAGGTAATTGCATTTCTTGATCTATTGATATGTATATATTATCCATATGTTTGATGCAAAAGTAAGTACTTTAAAACAAAATAATTTTAAAATTCCTATTTATATACTTTACAAATTTCAGTTATTTTTTAAAAATTTGGTTCTATTTACAGGAAAACGTTAGCTTCCTTATAAATAAACAATAATAAGCTGCTGAATATATATACTGCACATTTAATTTCCAGAATTTTCTTTGTATGTACTGCTGTAGAGATAAAGGGAGTATAATCGTATTGAAATTTGGTGTTCAAAATTACTTACCTCTATATTCGTTTTGTTATATTATGTAGACTAGAAACATTGTATATAAGATCACAGTCTGTTTGTAAAATGCCTGAAGGCAAAAGATTACAGCTTGCTTACATAAAACCTGACGATAAAATATTACAGCTTGCTTACAAAATATCTTAAGACAAAATATTACAGTTGCTTATAAAAGCCAAAATACAAAAGATTAAAACTTGCTTACATGAAACCTGTAGACAAAAGATTTAAGCTTGCTTTACAAAATATCCTAAAAATATTACAGCTTCCTTATGGAATACCTGAAAAACACTATAGCTTACTTACAAAATACCTGATGACAAAAGATTACAATTGTCGTAAAAAAGTCCAAAGATAAAAGATTGCAGCTGTCATATAAAATGCCCGCAGATAAAGATTACAGCTTGCTTACAAAAAGCTTAAAGACAAAAGATTAAAGTGTTTCAAAATTATTAGCAGTACGCAAATTTTCCTGTACCTTCACTACGAATCGCACAAAATAAAAAAATGAAAATTATTTATCTTGTATTTATTTTACTTTTATTTAAACAATGTAATGAATAAATTTTATAATAAAATAAAAAGTGAATAAAGAATTTGATGTGTGACATTGCATTGACTCAATAACAGTCTTACCATATGATTAGAGTTTAATAGTGACCTTACTAAATGTAATGAGTCAAATAATTTTTATTTATAATTTTTTTAATATTCACGCCTGTTGATCTAAAAGGGTTTTCTAGTAATGATTGTACCTACTTTATTCAGTGTTATATTAAAATGAGTAATGATTTTAAAAATGCAATTCGAAAAATAAAAAAAAAAAATAAGGCAGGAATAAAAAAAACTTTCTTGATATTTGATTTTGCACCCGTTAAAAAAATTATTTTAAAGGAAAAATAAACTTCTAAATACTACATTTTCTTAAAATTCAGGAGATACAAACAAACACATACATTTCTTGTTTTATACATATGAAGATTGTTTGTTGGAAGACTTTTAAGAAACATTTTACATTAAAACACTGCAGTGCGCTTTAAAGCAGTAAATCACCTGCAGTAAAAATGTAAGGAGACATGTAAAACTCATGATATATGAATTCTTTTCTTAGATTTGTAATATGGCTTCCACTTTTCATATGCTTGAGGCTCAATTCTTTTTTTATATAGCAGTCAGTATTACTGCAAGTTCTGAAGTCGAGCAATAAATCTCATTGACATGAATTAGAACTCCTGTTTACTGATTAGAACAGTCAAAAACGTATTGAAACCTGTTGAACTCTGCAGATGGTTCTGTAACAGCTGTATCAAAATACGGAGATGCAGAATTAGATATGCTGCCTTTCGTTGGTATCTTGATTGCATCTGTAAAAAAAAAAAGGACCAAGAGGAGGATACCTTTGCATACCCAAAAGAAACAGTGTTGTCATTGCTACACAGATAACAAGTTACATAGTTTCGAGTACTAACTATTTCTGCTACACTATTTTTGAAAGGTGAACTAAAAAGAAAATTTCACTATGGAAATATTTTCAAATGTTAAAGTACAGTTTAGGTGGTCAGTTTTGATTGAAATGAACAAGTAATCTTCTTTCTGCAGTTGTTTTTATGTTTATTAAATTACTTTTAATTTGAATGTAGAACGATTGAAACAAAAATGAAAGTATGTTTTACGACGTTTTAAAGAATACAAAAAGTAGTAATATTAGTTTTTTGAAGTTATTTTGCCCTTGTATATTTTAATTACTGAGCATCTGTTTTTGTGTGACAATATCAGCTTGTAAAATATTACTAGTCGGTGAATAATTTAAAAATAGTATAGTACAAACTCGCTACAACGCTACTCAAAAATAGCGCGAATATGTTTAGAAAAATCAATCCAAAAGAAATTAAATGGGAAGAATTGTATTTATTGATATATTTAAGTTTATTTACAAAAAAGTTATTAAATTTTATTTTACGCTTTGTCTGTAGAAACTGCTTATACCATTTAAACAGCTTTAATTTTTTTTCTCTATGAAGCAAGAAAATTTTTGAAGTTTCAAAATTTCCTCTATTATTTAACACATAGAGAAAAAAATAATCCTCCAAACTTATATAAAAAATAGTGTATTTTAATCAAAATTCAAACTAAACGTATCATTTACTTGTATTTATTTATTTATTATTATTATTTTGAAATTCAAATTTACAAATATTTGTTCGTATTCTGTAACGAAAAATAGTTATCAGTCATTACATGTTTCAATACGAAATCAATGTAATCATGAATAAAATACTACATAACTTATTACAACTCTTTTATTAACTTATTACATAACTTGAAGATCCCCTGATATACTACATAACTTATTTCGATATAATTAAGAACAATAAACATTTCCTAAAGCAAGCAAAGCTACATACTTTTTCCAAAAAATTTCAGTATTTTCCGCAGTTTTTCTGGAATCGCCATTTTTAATTCTGCAGGCCCAATATCTAAGACGTAAAATAAGGCTCATTTTTCACAAACTTGTTTCACCATCGGCGAATTCCTTTTTCCTTGCATTTTCATTTTCCTCACCATCCCGGATAAAATGCAAAGATAATTTTTTTTTTTTTAAAAAAAGTCTACCTACAACTAACACTTTTTCTATATCATGAGCGTTCCCCTGTCAAGGGATGATGCATTACGGCCGAAACCAGATTTTAGCGATAAAAAAATAACTCTTAAAAATAATATTGGGAGGGGGAGGGGCATGTCACATAGTGTAGATTACATCAAACATGTGGCTTGGGCTACGCTGGTCTAAGCCGTGATATTTCACGCTTTCGAGATCCTTATCTCTGTAGTGCTGGGCTCTATAATTGGCCGCTTTATGCCATTGAAAGTACCGGCCTTCCAAAGAGTGTGTAATGTTTTATTATATAAAACATGCTTCTTTTGGAACTCGTGCTATCTTTCTGAGGGAAATTCCGTCCATTGCTTGGGGATGTTTGCTAATTCTTGTCAGGGCGTAAGTAATGGAGGAGGAAATTTTTATGGAAATGGCTCATTAGGAGGAAATATAGCGTCTATTCTTCCTGAGAGTTCAAAAATAGTTGTTTTTAAATAATGATTACGGAAAGATATGTTTTTATAAGTGGTTTTTATCCATTTGGTGATCTAGGAGAATTAAAAACAAACAAATTTAATCCTATTTATATATCATAGTATTGCTAATCCAGTTTAACAGCATGAGCTTATAGATTTATATATCCTACTACATTAAGTATATATTGTATACCACTAAGTATCCCACTACATTAAAAGCAGAAATTATGATGAATATCTTCATTTTTTAATAATATAACTGAACTTCTTGTTTTATTGTCTGTTGTCGAGAACTTTGACACAGGTTCATACACTACTACGATGTAATGGATGTAGGGGTACATCCAAGACACAGGGACACATCCATGGCATGTACTTAGGGTGCATCAAGAGGGAGGGACTGTTACAATGCATCAACATTTTACCACGAACCATTTGGAACTAAAACCACAAGGGGTAATAGCTCAGAATACTCACCAGCCTTCCCTCCTGTTAGAGCTTAATGGGAGAACCTTCAGACCGACAGATTTAATGTACATATCGCTGGCGTAGATACAGCAGCTTTCGGTTCGACTTCGCTTCTTGAGTTTCAAACAGATTCTCCGAGTAGGTGCTATCCACCAGGTTTCTGGGACCAATCTTAGACACAAGCAATTTATTGTTTATAATCTCTGAAGTTCGTTATTTATAAATGTGGGATTTCGAAAATGCTTTTTCTGAGAAATTGCAATTTTTTAAAAATCTAATCATTGAAAAGTGGTAACTTAATCTTTTACCTGAAATTTTTTTAAAAATTCGTACAATTTTTTTCATATTGTTTTATAAGGCCTACACTTGGATTTTTGATTCATAGGTATAAGAATTTTTAATGAAACTTCTTATGCTCTCATTTCTATAGATAATATCTTTGCGAATATCATAAAATTCTAATGCAGGTGCTTTTAAGATGAATCACTTCAATGCAGAATTACTGTTAGATTCCTTTTTGAGAATAAACTAATTTATTAGCATTCTATTAAAATATCGGCTTTTACACTAAAAACTTGTGCGGTAAATTTTTAGAAACAATAATTTATAAAAATTTTGATCAAAATTTTTTAAAAATTTAGAAATTAAAAAAAAAAAAAGCTAAGTTTTTTTCTTAAATTATCTTTAAACATAGTCAGTTACTAATACTAATTTGAAACGACCCTCCTGAACAGTTTCAGATTTTTCGTTCATACATTGCAATATACATTACTCCAGCATATAAATACTTGTTCACAGTCAAATGATTTATTGGAATTCCAGGAGAAACGAAAATAGTATTTGATAAATATGTCGTTGATTCTGTTTCATAGCATGAACGTTTGTAAAGAGTAATATTTATCTTGTCACTAATGGGGCTACAATAAGTGACAAAGAAATGTGATGCGAAATTCCAGCCGTTAAGTTATTGCCAATTGAATACATATTTACAAAGAACAGTGTTGACCCATTTCATTTGTAATAAATTCAATTGTAGGAATAAACCAGACTAAAAGTTTTAACTCTTTTATAATAGCAGACTATGATATTAATTTTCTTGAATCCCCTCCATTACGAAAATTTGATTCTAATTCCAACTACTTCTTCTAAGAATAATCATTCTACTCTTTGAAAATAAATATTAGATAACATTATTGATAAGTGTGCTATAAATATTCCTAGTATTATAGTGTACAGGAATAAAATTAATATTTGTGCTTGTATCTTCATTTTTTTCTGAAAATATATTATTAATATTTTAGGAAATAATTTGCTTGTAATTTCTGCAAATATATTTATAAATAATAGAATATATTTATAAATAATTTTTATAATAATTTTATAATAATTTAATATATTTATAAATAATTTTTTGAAATATAATTTTTGTAACTAATATATTAGTTACAAAAATAATATCATTTAGTTTTAAATATTTTAGTAAGTTCAGGAATTATTTCTGAAAAAGTCAAGTTATAAAGATTGCATAATGATTTTTTTCCTCAAATTTACATAAAATTATTTTTCATTTTTTATATATTAAAAGAAAGAATTTCATTCAATACCAAGTCCAAATTGCATTAAAAAGTAATATTTCTATTTCTTCCGAACCATGATTTTCAAACCCTTATTTATCGAATAAAATGCAGTTAATTTCAAATAATTTTTTATAAAATCTCTGTAATGTATTTATCAAAATGTATACATAAAAGAAAGTTCTTACTTTGTATCAAATCAAAATGTTTGCTTCATATTAGATAGCGTGAAACTATTCCAAAAAATGCATGGGAAAGGCTTTTTAAAAAGCATTTTTGCCGTATTGAATCAAAATGCAAATGAAAGAAATATTTTGGTGATGTGCCTTCGTGATTTATGGTATATGCTGTTCCTAGTGAATGTTTATTACACGCTATTCATCATAGATTCGAGAAAGGTTTCCTCTCTGAATTTGGATTTTTCCTATCAAATAAAAGTACCTTAAAAATGCTTTGCTTACTCAAGAAATATTTGTTTTCTAGAATATTTTTATGCATATTTTTGTTCGATCAATTTTCTAATTGTCGCTTCTAGTATTTTTTTGAATAGAAAACTTTTATTTCACGAAACAAATTAAAATTTATTTTTAATTGCATTTGCTTTTCTGTATTTGTTTTTATTGCAATAATTTTTCATGTTTTATGCATGTATGCGTATTTAATTTTTTTTCCCACAAACTTAAGATATATATTATTTATTATAGTTTATTTCCTGTTCTGTGTGCATAAACTTTTGCTATATTTGCTTATGAATCAATGAGATGTTGTAAATTAGGATTTGTATTCATTATTTGCTCATTAAATTTTTAATGGAATATTTTTTAAATTTTTTTGTATATTTCAAAGCTACTCTCTGAAATAGCACGTCGGACTTTTGAATTCTAAAAAAAAATATTTAGAAAGGATTGATTAGGAATTTTTTATAAAAACAACCCATTTTATGAGAATGCGAGTGAAGTATTTAAATATTGTTCACTGAAATGCTATTAATATACAGGGTGATTATAATTCCTACTTCAAAATATATATTTTTTCAAAATGCTGTCAAAAAGAATCACAATGAGTTCAAATTTGAACTGAAGATACTTGATGAAGAGGGAAACTGTACGGCGTCAAAAAATTCCAAAGTGTATTAATAGATGGCGCTGTAAGCGACATAAAGAAATTCAATTCGACTGCCAGTGTTATTTTAAATCGAAATTACAACGTATCTGGCATGAGTTGCGCATTAAACCAACTGTAATGTTCAATGTGCTTGATTGTTTCGGAATTTGACGGAAAAAAATTACTTCCAAGTCATTCAGTTCTGACGCTGTTGGTGGAAAGCCTATCCACCACGACAAGATCATACCAAATTGGATAGGAAATATCGGTGGAACTTAATTTGGAAAATTTTTTTGATCCCATACCATTTCCCCTCTTTCAAGTATCTTCAGTTCAAATTTGAACCCATTATGACGAGTGGTTCTTTTTTTTTTAGCAATTAGATGCAATTAGAAAGAATTTTTTATATATATATATATATAAAATTCTTTCTAATTGCATTCATCCTAAATTCTGAATCAGATTTAGTTGTGAGCATTTTGGATAACTTAAGAATGAAAAAGTGTCAGACCTTCCCATTTTACAGCTTAGATAATGCAAAGTCTGCTACGGGATCTTAAAACCTTTTACGTTGATTATTAATTTCAACCATTTAGATGAATGCTCTTCTTCACTAATCTTCGTGCGCAGTATTTTTCAGAGTTTAAATAAATTCCTATTAAAGTGAATAATGAAAGAGGGCTGCCATAAATTCATTTACTGGCTTTAAAACACGGTTATGTGTTGGAAATGATATTAAAGGTGGTGTCAAAGGTACTTGTAGATTTAGCTTGTAAATGATTGAATGTAAATGTTAAAATCCCTGAGAAATTCAAGAAGTTATTGATAGCTAAAAGCTGATCAAATTATCTAGTTAAGAAAAATTACCTATGAGTACAAATTAAAGTAGAATTCTATACTTCTTAAAACAGTGAAAATTCTTGATTGTAAAACAATTCCGAGCCGAAAAGATTGCTTTTATTGGAAGCATATTAACTTCTGTTTCGAATTTACAAATTAATTTAAATTTAAACCATATGATTTCACTTCTTAAAATACCCCAAAGTCTTAATAATTAAACCAATGCCTTTGTCTAGTTGATCAAATGTATGAAAGATGCTTTTTCAATGCCTTTGTTTAGTTAACCAAATGTACCTAGTCGATTAAGTTTAGAATAGGTTTCTGCTGCTAAAATAGTTCATATAATTTTGCTCTTAAATGCTTAGTCAAAATCACACAAAAATAAATATCATTTCACTTCCTGTAGGATCTATAAGAATAAGGATATGGATGAGATAGATAGATAGGATCAATAAGGATAGAAATTAAAATAATAAAAAATTGTTGTTTGTACAAATAATATTTTTGTTGCAGGGTCAAAATTTAAACTGGCTTTCATGGTGTAATAATTTAATTTGTATAGTTATTGAATACCATAGACCATTACATTTAAGCCACTATAGTCCAAATTTTAGAACAGACCTATGTGAATTGAATAAATGCACATATAACACGTGATGATCGTTTGCGTTCAAGAAATTAAAAATGCTTTTCATTCTTTTTGGGCTCGTGCGTGTTAGTATAAACATTAAATCAATGGTAATTAATTATAAGTCATTAGATCAATGATGAGTATTTGATCAATGTTGCCAATTTATTGCATATTATTAAAAAGAGTCAAGTAATGAGTAATTTTTTTTTTTTATATCTTACATGTTAATAATGGAACTCATTCATAATTCAAGAGTTATCATTATTTTAATATCTTGTTAAAAGTTTTCCTCGTTTTATGCAGTGAATGAATTCGGATAGTTATTATTCCATGTGATTTACTGCTTCAAAATAGTATCATCCATTTCTTTTTAATCATTAAATCTAAAACTTTTCTTCTGGAAGGAATTGGGAAATTTCATATAATTCTGTTTTTAAAAATGAAGAAATGATATCATGGATAATAATTTTTTTTTTAAAAGATATCTTCATTTCATTTATACAATGATAGAATTTTAATTTTTAGAAACAGCTTTTATTGAAAAAACTAAATCTTATACTAAATATTCAATGAGATCAACTCAGAAATAAAAAATTTTAATTTAATATTTTTATACAATGAACTGCACTTTTCTTTTCTGCGTTATTATTTTTTTTTTTTTTAATTTCAAAAGTATATACTAAAATAAACCATGATGAGAAAAAATATTGAGAAACATCGTTATTGATGATACCAAAATTTAATATTGTACTAATATATGCTTCTTACAGTATTATTTATGATAAAAAAGGATGAATTTTAATCAAATGAAAATTCTTTTAAAAATGCTCAAAAAAAAAAACTATAAATATCTTCTAAAAGTTAACTTTAAGGATGCAATAGCTATTTCTTATGGGTAATAACACAAAATTTTAAACAAAATGATTTTCGTGAGTAAAAAGTAATGTTATAAAAAAATCCCAATAATATTCCCGAAATGTTCATCTGAGAAAGCTCAGGGCATAAAAAGCAGCGCACGAAAAAAAAGAAGTAATTCCCTTAAATAATAGTCTAATCCATCAAAAGTTCAGAGGCTCCGTAAATTTTATTCTCTTGATTTTCCTTTTGTTGTGGAGAATGAAATTGAAATGATCCTTTTAGCGTAACTCATTCCTAAGTAATAAATTACATATCTGCAGGGTGAGAATTATTTCGTTGTCAAGGCTTCTCTTTAGTTAGAAACCGCAATTTTGACAAATTGGGTAACTCTCGGTATTCCTAAGCTAATGTTTATTTATGGTCTTGATCGTTATCAATGAATTTTTAGTCGATGCTTTCGAATACATTTTGCAAACACATGCTAGAGATGACCGGAATTCGTTCGAATATCTTATTTAAATCTGAACATTTTCATTCATGTTTGCTCTACTCTAATGGGGGATTAGAATAATTTACTTTTAAAGAGTTGCGCTATTGGACTTGTTATGGGCATCACTTGTCAGAATTTTGTCAACAATATTTTTATGCATAGAGTTTTGAATATTATAAGACACTTGTTTTTATCAGTTGCTCGTGAGATGATAAACAAATAACATTTGAATGATAGTTCGTAGTTTACTTAAAGGTATTGTGGCTAGATAACTTTTAAAGAAATGCATTTTTATTTTACACACAATTTCTTTTAAAAGGTGAATGAATATGAGGAAGAAAAAAAAATTATACGCAATCTGCTACCTATGTGCAAATATGTGACTTTGAAAGGATTCCATCACTTTGTAAATGTTTATTTTTAATGTAAAATGATAAATATTGACCTTTTAATTTCACGAAAATGATATTTTCTTCCCCATTTAACACACAGTAAAAACATCCATTTCAATGTAGTCTATCTCAATTTTAATAAAACTTTCAGAATATCGTTTGAACTCTTCTCAGTGACACAGACAAAGAAATGAATTTAATTTTTATGCAAATATCAATCAAATAACTTGAAAATTATAAAAGAAAGTATGAGAGAAAGATGGATTTTAATCAAAAGGATTTTATAAAACGACAATACACGTATTTAAAGAATTTCACCTGTACTTTAACCAAAAACTATTTATATTCAGTGCTTCAATGAATTTTTATATTGCTAACAGAAAAGTAAAGGGCGTTTAAGGAAACGGTCATCATTGCAGAATAGATTTCTCCTCTAATATTTTCTCTAATTCATTTCTTTCGCTATGAGATTTCCTTGAAAACGATGTCTTCAACTTTTGAAAATATCGACAGGAACTCGTTTAATAACGAATTAGTGTTTCGATTTGGATGGTATTAAATATTGTTTCCGCTCAACATAAAATGAAATATATGAATCAAATTATTTTAAAAGAACTGAAAAAAAAAAATTCAATACTAATTTTAGCAAATCTGTGTTATAAACATCTTAAACACTTTGTGCATGCATACATCAAAAGGCAGATGGAATTTCTCATTAATTTTAAAAAATGAATTTCTAATTCTTCAGATATTTTCGAAGAAAATTCCAAGTAATGCTTATGAATATGACAATTATTATTTCTGTAAGTTTAAAAAATCTTGCCTTCACTAAATATTTATATTTTTTTACATGTTTACTAGACATTGCTCAATAAATAAAATTCAGTTTAAAACACAACATATCTTTTCAGTGGTTTGTTCCCGAGAAAATTTGTTTAATTAATGAAAAATTCAAATAGTTTTAATAAATTTATTTTATTTTCATAACTCTCTTGAAGTTTTAAAATATTTGATTATCTTATACAAAAATGTGATAGCTAACATGCTCAGGAATATATATGAATTATATGCTGCATCCATAATCAATACATATATTTGAGTAATAAAACATAATTGCTGAAATATATTCATTATCTCCATTAGTAATGATTGACTTTTAATGCAAAAAGCTAAAATTACAATTATAATAGGAATAAATTATTATCCCTCTAAAAATAATTTTATTTAAAATAATAATAATAATGTCATTCCTATAATTATTTATTTATATGTATTCTAAAAGAAAACACTGAAAAGAAGCATGCTTAAACTATTTAAGTTATTACTCATTAAGATAAATTGCAATGCAAATTTCAAGTCATCATTTAATATCTCTTTAAACAACATTCTGGTTGATACAATTTATTTTCACTCTCCAATAAACCTCTTTCTAAAAATTAATAAGCCAAGACTGGTATAAGATAAAATAAAACTTCCTTAAGTTGAATAAGAAGCCAAAACAAATAATGGCAAGAAATTGATTTATAATTTCGGCTCAAAGTCTGTGTTATTTTTTCAAAGTAAAAACATTAATAAAATTTCACCAATCAAATCTGTTTTCCTTCTACAACTTGTTAAAAGTTGGGAAAAACAAAATAATGTGCTTCTAGACAAAAGAAACCTCCTGTGTTTGTTAGATAAGGTAACCCCCAAGAACAAAAAAATCTGTAACGCAAATAGAAACGAGAATGTATATATTATATAAGCCCTCCGTCTTTCAACTAAGATAAACTCGGAACCTTTTCTCAATTTTATGTTTTTCGTGTGTACGTACATACATATATTGGCACAACTTAGAAAAGCTGGGAGAAAAGTAAATATTTGGTTTATTTCGAAACCATAGCAAGCAAAAAGAGCATATTTTACCCTTCGTGGGTTTTTTTTCTTTGTATTACGGCTTTATTTGAATTTTGATTTGAAGAGAGGGGAAGAAGATCTTGAGTAACCACTTCTTCCCTTTAGACGTGATTGTGTGGGAGAAAAAAATTTCTTTTTATTAACTTAAAAAAAATATCTTCATAATTTAATAAAGAGTTTGAAAAATTTTTGACACTTTTACTTCGTAAAAATAAATTTTTAACGGCAATTTCGGCAGTAATAATATTGTTATTTTGCTTCCTTTTAAAATTGATTACAATTAATCTTTTGTTATTACGAAAACTCAGGGAAATTCGCATGGCTTTTGGAATTAATCTTCTTCAAACAGCTTTGATTAAATTTTTTGGAGGTTTATATTCTTATTAAAAATTATTTTATGATGGTGTTTTGTTTTTGATTATTATTTTGTTGTTGGAGTACAACAAATTAATGTTACACTATCTTAAATCTTTTAAAAATTGGTTTGGAGAAATTAGTTTTCAATGTAATCGTATTATTAATTTTCTGAAAAAACGGATTATTCTCATTTGACATTTCCTTTTTTTAGCTAAATTTATATATATTTAAGGTATTATAGTAAAAAATATTCTAAATTTGTTTAATAAGTTCAATAAAGCTCTTTTGAAATTTATTAAAGAAATGACTGTATTCTTTTTAATTTAATTTGCTGGTTTCTGAATGTAAATACAATGCTATAAAAATAGTTTATAATTCTTGTTAAATAAATGTCATAGAAGTATCTTAATTTTTTAATTTGTGTTGCTTTGCATTTTTAATTTATAACAATTTATTTCATTGTAGTTAGTTTTTATATTAATAATTACGCAAGACGTACTCAAAAGAGTCATTAAATAACTTTTCGAACAATTTTAGCAGTGGTTATAAAATCATTGTATGTAATGCATACACCGTTAACATTTACTATATTTTTTCACTCTTGTTAAAGACGGCCTTTAAATTTAGGAAAACATATGGAACAAAGCTTCCCTCTTTTATCCTCATTAAGTTAAAATTCATCTCATGCGAACCTTTCTTATAAGAGCCACATTTTCCAAAAGCTCCTATTTGGTCTGACGAATGATACTGCATGGTACCAAAGTGCTTCGTTTATCAAAGAAAGGATGTTTCTTCCTTCCTACGTAAGAATAATTACGTACGAATCAAAGAAAAGTCGTGCCCATCATTCTTTGTATCTTCTATTAGCATTATAAGGGAAAAGTCACGTATCCGATTCTATGTTGGCAGAAGAAAAAAAACATTGTTGGAACTCAGAGAACCGAAAAAAGTTGGAATAAAATACAAAAGATGATCCCAGATTGGTTTTTTAGACGCTAAACTGAACTTGCCGAAGTGAACATACATTGTCCTATAATAGGAAATGGAAACTTTTTTTCTGGGGGTCCTATAAATAGCGGAATAGATCGTCGATGGCTCTCGTTAATTGGTTGGATAGTAACTTAGGTCCTTTGGGCATCAAGCACCCTATAATAGAGACCAAGTTCTCTTCTGGTGGAAAAGAACAAGCGGTTCTTCGTCCCCTTCTTGCGATGATTAGAACTGGAACAGAAGTTTGCTGTTTTGTTTCATTTCGGGTTGCTCGCTTTGCCTTTTGTGAGGTCCCAGGTGAAAATTCGAGTGATATTTTTTTTTCTTGTTCTTTGCAGTCCTGGGAAAACATCCCGAAGAAGACAAATGAATTTTGGATGTGGATTCATTTGCAAACTGGACCGTTCATTATTTGGATATGTCAACAGTATCCCTCGGGAGATGGCTGAGAGTGGGATCTATCTTTTAATGTCGATAGGCTTAGTTTAACTTACGAGCTCGCTGTTCCTTTAAGTGACTTTTTTTACGTGCTCCAAATTCCAACGTAAAAAGAAAGGTTTATTTGGAAGTTTAAAGAAATACTTGTCTGACGAAATAGATTAATGAACTTTTACTCGAAATTCATTTTATATATCGTATAAAATAATAAATATCAATTAATAATTAATAATAATACATAAACATTAATCGCATTTATGCTCAAAAGTATTACAAAAATTTCGTAAAATACAATAATATTTTTGAAATAATTGAAATGATTGAAAATTTTAATATTTTATATTGTATTTCATTTTCCAAAAATAACCAGTTTAGAGTTAAATATTTTAAAATTATGCTGTGTAGAGTGATACTACGCTTTGAATAACACTTATATCAATTTCACTCAATGGGATGTTAGTTTGACCTCATTAATATCACGTAGAAATGTATATTTCAACCTCTATTTTAATCTATTGATAATCTGTGGCATCTATTTTTTTATCATTAATAATGATTTTTTTATTCAAAATTACAATTATCACAAATATATTTGTTAACTGAGATTTATTCATTTTAAATAACATATTACAAATGTAGGGATAAAGGCACTTACAAAAATCGCTGAGACTCAATAATTAACCGTTCACAAAATATTGAACTATCACTCAAGTTAAACTGATTCCTTATTATCGAGTATGCCTTCTTTATTACATTTACATCCGACAGGAAAAGCTGCCCGAATCATTGAAGCGCTTCCTGGTGAAAAGTTATGGAAAATGTGTGAATTCCTCATCAATATTGCCTAATATAGCTTTATAGGTGTAATATATGTTTGTTCTTGACAAATAGACGGTATTTTATATCGTCTTTGTGAATATTTATGAGAAGCAAATGTATTTTTGTAAAAAAAAAAAAAAAAAAAATTAGCCAATATATATATATACGAATATTTTGTAATCATTTTTTCCATCTCGTAATCTACTTCTTAATTCATAGGTAAATTAATCACATTTACGCATCATATGGCGAAATACCTGAAACATTCATACCAAACAACCATAATTTTGATGCTCCACATGTTGTCCAAATTGCCATTGCTGTCCATCTTAAAAAGCAACGCCCATAACAACTGGGCCTTCCTCCACTCGTAAGCTAGCCTGCATGCTTTACCACTCGTAGCATTAAAATTTTAGCAAACGGTCCAAACAGAAAATATTTTATGTAAACAATGCAAATGGAAAATATAAATAGATTAAAAGTAAACGTACATTAATGGTGAAAAGGGACGAAATCGCATTGATGAGAAAAGGGTCAAGAATCCATTTTAAACTAGCGTTCTTCAACACTTTTTCTACCATAATGTATCAGATTTTTTTTTTCTTGAGGTTTAGTATTATACTGGTTTTATTTATCTTTCAAAATACTAACATAAAAAATTAAATATGTATTTAAATAAAAATAAAAGAATCACGAATATAAGTTTTCTATTTTTATTTGTTAAGATATTTCATTAATTAAAGCTACTTCTTGAATCGCTCAGTGATTTACAAAACAAAAGTTCCTTTCGAAAAAAAAAAAAAATGTTATTACGGTACAACATTATTACATATTTGTTGCAGTATATATCCTATATTGTAAATTTTTTACTGTCGCCAAATTAGTTATAATATATGTGATGACCTCGATAATTTTTTCCAACAAATGCCACAAAGGAATCTGAAAGATTGGATATTGTTGATATAAAATAACAGAAAATAACTTTATAAATAAATGCACAAATTATATAGAGCATAACAATTTTTTTGCATATTTCATTATATTTGAGTAAAAGAAAATAAACTGCTATTAATTTCTCATATTAAAAATACACACTGGTTTAGATGTAATTATTATTAATAATTATATTAAACATTGCTATTATATTTTTTCTAACATAACCAACTATGTTTAAAAAAAAAAAAAAAAAAAAATAGGATCATTTGATTAAATATTCAGACCTACTTAGAGTCAATGCTAATATTTTTATAAATTCTTATGAAAAGGAAATTATTCCTGAAAAGATCTGGAAAAACATTATAAGTTCTCTTATTATTTTCTTATAAATAAGTTTTTTTACTAATATTAATAGTTTTTATTAAGTATTTTATGAGAAAAAAGGAAAACAAACTATATGTCTACTTTTTTTTAATAAAATATAAATATAAATTTTATTATGAACTAATTGAATATATCAATATATTATCAACTAATTCAAAAATATAAATAAATAAATGTAAATTTAATTACGAACTTTTGTTTCACCCAGACAATATTTGTCCATTGAAGTAACAAAAACATTACCTGTTATGATCAATATAACAACTATAACAGTATTATAACAATCAAAACCAGTCACTAAGAGAGATTATCTGAGGAATTTACAATTAAAACCTAAACCCATTATATTTGATCGATAATACATTGATTAGATTTATTAAATTTATTTGCTACATTAATTTACCTGAAAGTGTTGATATAAACAAGATTTCTTTTTAAAAACTTAAACCATTTAGTCACTAAAATCATTTTATAGAAGGTAATACTAGAGCATTTCGTAAATACTTATATTTTTCTATTTAGACATATTTTACGTTATTTATACACGAAATCAAAAATGAAAAAATATTTTAAAAAAAAAAAAAAACTTTAACTATTCATTCCTTTTAAAATCATTCAGTCACTAAAATCAATTTATAAAAGGTAATACTAGAACATTTCGTAAATACTTATATTTTCTATTTAGTCATATTTTACGTTATTTATAAGCGAAATAAGAAGTTAAAAAATATTTACAGAAACAATATCTTTCAAAAAATTTAGAAATAATGTTTAATTTTATTAATCTTGAGTACTTCTAAAATACATTTCATAAGTAAACAAGCAACCATATTTATTTTATGCTATTTTAAACCAAAGTTAGGAAAATAATTTTTTACAATTTCCGATATTTTAGTAAATGTATTTTCGAATGGTTGCAGATAAATTTTGAGCTTTAGTCTCAAAGTAAATTCTAGCCTAGTTTATTCATGACTATGTAGAATTTCAAGAGTTTTTAATAATTCCAAATCCTTTTTTTTTCCAAGTATTTAACTAATTTGAAATTTAATTTAACCAAAATGATAATGAACTCATTGTAACGGAGATATAGTATTTTAATATATAATAAAAAATGGTTTTTGAAACGAAAAATTTAATTCATGAAATTTATTGAATTGATCAATATTGCAGGAACATTTGAAAAATTATAAAATTCAAAATTTTACTTACTTTTAACTCGCTTTCAAAAGCTAGAAAATCATTCTTAAACTGAATATGCAATATAAAATCGAATATAAAAA
This sequence comes from Caerostris extrusa, assembly GCA_021605095.1. NCBI lineage: Eukaryota > Metazoa > Arthropoda > Arachnida > Araneae > Araneidae > Caerostris > Caerostris extrusa. The sequence continues at coordinate 172,594 of BPLR01003414.1, forward strand.
CTAATAAACAATATAAGTACTAATCATTTAAAAAGATCATTTTTATTTAAAACTTCTTAATTAATCATAATTATTATTTTAAACTGTAAACCATTTACCAGCAAAATTTTCGAATATAACCATTAAAAGTTTTAATCTAAAAACTTATCTTTTAATTGTTAGAATCTCATATCTACATGAAAAGTTTCAAAATAATGAATATACACAATAAATATATGTACAAACATAAATAAACTACGCTGCTATAGTTTTACTATTATTCTGAATTCCTTAACACGTTTTTTTACTTACTTCAAATCAACCTTTTCTGTTGATTACAGAAATTCCTTCAACAATACCTATATACTTAACTATCCAAGGCGTACAACAAGCAAACAAAATGAACTTTTGTATTGCATTCGGACGGCCAACTTTCCCTTCAAAGAAAAGCTTTTCATCTATGAAATATGGAGTATTTCATTCTATCAAAAGTTTCACAATGCCAGTAGCAAATAAATAAGGGAAGTTAAAGCTAAAGAGAAGAATATCTTTGGAGCAAACGGCTTCCGAAGATTTATTTGAAAAAGAGAGACACTACCAAACAGCAAACGTACATCTAAGCGTTTTTAGTGGGAAAAAGTGCGAATGAAAAGGGAAAAAGCTCTCCATCCACATATCAAAAATCCTGTTTCCGCATCTGGATTAGGGAAAATGCGGGAAAGCACAGCGAACACGTAAAGCGCCCTAAAAGCAAAAATATAGCATCTTAACGGGACTATAACAATATCATACCTGCCATATTTCACTTTTATAGCATCGAATTCTTGACATAGCTATGAAAGCTCATTTCGAACCCCCTTGGCTGAATGGAAGGATATTTACATACAGAACTATAGTTTCTTATCGGGGGAAAATGGTGTAGTGTGAGCATATATTAGGATCAACTAGGGTTATGAAGTGAAATCCAACACAAATCACAATGAGCGATCACCGAGACTAAAGTATTTTCAAGCGACTATCGAAAGAATTCAACCGTGGCTTTTTTCCCCAGCGAGATTCGATTCAATTACGGGAGAATATGTTCCATCTTAGTTAATCCTTTCGAATCAGCGATTCGATATCCTCAAATTAACCAAATCCTGCCGAGTGAGGATTCGCCGAAATAATTCTTACGGTATTATGTGGCCTAATTTTTTTTTTATTGGAACAATTGAAAAAGAAGAAAAAGTATTAGCGTACTTAATGGAACATTCTTGCCGTCTGCGGTTGACAGTTTAACTTAGGGGAACAAAGAGTTTCAGTGATTGCCGAAAAAGTATAAGACGTGGCATTTGTTTCTGGCTTAGTGATAATTTATAAAACTCAAATAGTTCAGATTAAATTTCTGTTTTTTGGAGGCTGTTTAGTGATTTATTTTACCTCATTAAAAAGTAAATTAAGTACTTAATACGAATAATAAGTAATTTAAAATAAAAATTATCTCATCATAATTATGAAATTTTGTTCCTATTGCTTTGCTAAACGACAGCAACTACACGAATTTACATATCATATTCTGATGCAACATTAATTCTTACAGGTGCATAAAATGAGTATTTTTATGAAAATTTACTTATATTTGGTCTTGTAATCGCAGGTTTTCTGATTTTTCTTATTTTTTGGAAACCAGTGTAAGTCATTACTCAGGTGCATGTACTGCTTTCGTAGATTTTAAATCAGAATATTTTTTATCACAAACGTATTATTAATTCGACAATTTTGGTAATAAGTTTTATTCTATATGAATGCAATAGTTATAAAATATTTAATTAATCTTAGAAATGTTTCAATATATTATGTCAACTCTCATTTCATATCTGTTTAATGACTAATTCTGAAATTGTAAGACTATACAGTGTAAAAGAACAATACAATAAATTGTATTTTTAAACTTAAAGCTTCAAAATTTTCCTTTTCAGTCTTCTTTTAGAAGTAATTATTTTAAATTAATTATTTCAATAACCTTTAAAAAGTTCATTTATATCCTTTTCATAATAATAAAAACTATTATGAATGTGTCAGTAACAAAACGTATTTTTTCTTTTGTAGTTCTGAATTTTGGCTATAGTAAGACATTGGCCATCGGTCACAATAAATCATTACTTACTTTATGTGACTGCCAAAAAACATGTTCGATTTTAATAAATAATCCTTTTAAGCAATAGGTATTAATAAATAGATGAATATCCATCTAATAATCCATCTGTATGTCTGATTAAATATTTTTTTGTGCTGCCCTAGGGTGTTTGCAATTATCTGCACCCTTGTATTACAATTCAAAAACTTAATCAGATAACTCCTGTTTTTAATCTTTCAATCTGTGGCAGACGTTCCTTGAAGGAGATAAAGTACAAAAAAATATATTACATCACTAATTTAAAATAATTCCAACATACAGTCAAAAGCAAAAAGCTGTTTTTGGCAACAGAGCATCTAGTGTCATAGAGCAGATGTTCTGAAATGTAGAATCTGCTTCCAATAAGTTGTCGCGGTGGGGTGTAAGCGATAACTTGATAAAGGGAGTGGTTTATCGATACCTAATCTGCCTTGCGGGCGAAAAGTAAATTTCAGGATAAGTATACGATAGAAAACCGCTATCAAAAGCATCATTATTTTCTCGGTTCAAAAGTTTTAAAGAAACAGGAAGTTGGGTTTTTATAAGAAAAGAACCAGAAAACTTCATAGATCAAGTGGAACGTCAAGTTTATGCTGATTTTTTTCTTTTAATAATGTGTGGAATAAACAACGTTGTTATGAACAGTAATATAACTAATAATACTGAAAGAATTGACTCTTCTTTTTAAAGTTGAAAGCTCAGGTGAGATTTGAGAAGGATTAAATATCCCAAATCTTAGGTACTGCACTTAAAGAAAGTTTACCTAAGCATTACATGTCTTAAAAAAGATACATATATCCTTACTGAAACAACTTTAATATTATGTAAAGAAATATTGATAAAAATTAAATATTAAACATGTTAATCAGGATAGCAGCAATATAGTAATTAATATTTCGGAAAAATTTTTCAACTAGAAAAAAAGTCATTTCATCGTATTATTTTAAATAAACGTTTTAATAGGCAAGAGAATGTTGAGGTTTGGATTCATTTCTGAAGTATCAATTATCAATAATGCACCCAAAAAAAAGTGTCAAATAGAGTGACTCCCTTTTTTTCTTCATAATGAAAAAACTTCGTTAAATATTTATCAATGAAAATAATTTCTGTACTAAAAGACTGCAATATTAAAAACATTTAAAAAATATTGCTAAGTTTTGTTTATAAGAAATGAACGTGGATTTTGTCGTGTCCTTCTATGCATATATCTGCCCAAAGTTCATATGTAAAGGCATAAATTACTATAAACACAGTATTTATATCATAAAAACACATGAATTTTAATCGATATTTTCCAGGAAAAATTACGTCATGTAAAATTTGATAATAAACCATTCATAACAAAACTGTTATTTAATTTACGATATTTTTAACAGCAAAAAAACATGTACTTTTCATAAAAACATTTCAATTTATTTGTATTAGTGAGATTAACGGTCTTAGAATAGTTCTTGTACGTGCTTACTTTCTCTCTCCCATTCGGATTCCTTCCTTCATTGCACGTTTGTCGTCTTTGACCAAATATTTACATTAGTCCCACAGAGCTCTCCTCTCGACCAATGCCAGGAAAGTTCCTCCATTTCAGGATTCTTGTAGTAACATGAGCCATCTTCTACCCAAATTGCCAATTCCTGGCAGCCATCTGTCTGCTGTGTTGTCCTGCTTCTAAAATCTAGAACACTCAAGTGAATCCTGAGCTTGGAAGGGCATTGGTCTGAATACGAGGACTAAATTAATCTATCTAACGGTTATACAAATCATGAGAGCACATAGTATTATTTAGTAATACATAAATATATTTTTGATGTTTACAGAAATTCCGAATTTTGTTATATCTTAGAATTTTTTTCTTCAGAAAAAAATACTAGTAACATTTTCTAGAAAAATCATAAAAGTAAAATTTAATGTGATAAATGATATTTATTTTGCAAGTTAATTTAGAACAAGATAGAGCTATTAAGAATAAAAATTGTCCCTTAAATCCTATAAAAAATTATTGAAAACTTTAATTTTTCTTATTTATATTTACTAGCTCAAAAAATTTATATTTATTTCTGACAGATATCGATAACAAAGTAATATTTATTTATCTATTTAAAGTAAATATTTATTTCAGTTTTTAAATGTATTACAAAACAAATTATTGCTTTAAACAAATTATTTGTTTTGTTGTAGCCTTTTAAACCCAGAATAGTGAAATTTAATATTATACTGATTTCCCAACACGAAGCAAAAATAAGAAAAATTGTAATTGTAAAATATCTTTTAATTAGAATTCAGTGAAACGTTAATAAAACTTCACTTCACAAGTTCTGCACAAAGAAAAACAATAGGCTCATTTGTGTCTCAGAAATACACATAATGGAAACTTATTAAAAATTAAAAGTTCAATGTGTGATCATCATTATTATTGAGTGTAATCACTTCTAACCACTATACAGGAACGAAAGCATTGCTCAAAATAATAGTGTTTATTAACTTAGTAGGCAGCAAAATGCACCAATTGCTGTATCAAGACTGTATGAAGACCATGAAAGGTTGCAGAAAATTGGTTAAGTGCAGTTGGTTGGTTCTGCTAGAGCATCTCAAACATATGCAATCGAGTTCAAGTTCAAAGAATGTAGTGGCCAATTCATAAGCACTCAGGTGTCTCCAGTCAAGTCTCCTCATAAAGATAATTTTCCACCAAACAAGCTCTGTGTGGATGTAGGATGTAGGATGGAGTTCTTGTAGGATGTTGGTGTCACCAATTTTATCTGCATAAGGAAAGACAAGAATATTATCTCTATAGAAATCAGCAGTAATTGTGCCTTTCGAATTATATACAAGTAAATTCGGCCATCCAAAGAGATATCTTCTGCCCAGATACATAAATTGAATCCCTCAAACTTTTCTCTTTCATTGATATAACTGTGTAGTAGCGTATTCACAACTCCTGACAAATCAACATTCTCTTTAACAAAATCTAGACATCAGTAAAGAGTATAAACTTTCACTGACATGCTCTCCATTTGACATGTATGCGTGCCTAATTAACAATTTTATTTCAATGGCGTGGTGTGAGGGATGTACACAATCTACCTTAATGAAGTCTTCTGCGCACTAAAGGCTTGGATACCAGCCTTCTAGTGCTATTACCATAGAAGCTCGAGATAGGTTGATGTAACATTTCTGTGCAAAAGTAATTATAGGCTTTCCAGGCCAGTACTTTCTAGAAGTTAATTTTGTCCTTAGAAATTCTTTCCGTAATCTATGAATTACAGAAAGACTCGCAAGATTCATTCTGGCCAGGTGCGATTCATCCCAATGGTTAGCCATCGTAATTCTTCAGATAAATGATGTTGAGTAGTGATATCTGAAATATGCGTATCTCGAAATTTCCCTGTGCAGTTTCTTTTTATAGAAATTACAGACGTTTCTAAAGACAGTTTTTCGTCACGTGTCATATGACGTTAAACTGTAGCAAATCCACTAATTTGCATATCATATTCTGATGCAGTCTTTTTTAACTCATACTTTTTATGAAAATATACCAATTTTTGGTAGATTAATATAGATTTTTCTGGTATTTCCTTAATTTTTTGATATCATTGTCTATAAACAATAATCACCTTTGATTAATAAACATTATTTAAATTTAATTTAGAAATTAATATTTAAATCTCACAAGGTTAGATATAATTAAAAGTTATAAGGTTACAATGGCTGCAAGGTTACAGAAAGTTACTCACAAGATTAGATATATTTAAATCTCACAAGATTAGATATAAATATGCAAACCTGTACACGATATAACTTTAGCCACACGATACAACTTTAGAACTCTTTTAAATTTTACGATTATGAATATGAATTAAAAATAATTTTAATCCTTTAGATTTGTTTTGTATGATGGGATATTTTATTGAAAATTTTCAGTATTATGACGAACATGTTCAAGAGAGGTATAACTTTATTTTTATAAAACTTAATGGTTTTGTTTTGTAATAAACGGAAGAAATTATTTAAAAAATGAAACCATAAAAATTTTATAATATTGGAATTTTTTAACTTATGAAAATTATAGAAATTGAACAAAAAATTAGTAAATTTTCATTCTACTGTCTAAAGATAGAATGGATTATTATTACTTATTACTTTCACCAGTGGAAAAAATTAACACTAAAAAGGAAATGAAGTTTTGTAAGCTTTATTACATTGAGATGCATATTACAACAGCTTGCACTTAAATTATTTTATACTCGTACGATTATGTGAGCATCCGAATGAAGCATTCCTTCAAGATGAGCTAAGAACTACGTTTTTCTCAACTTCTCCAGTTGAGAAATTGCTAACCTGCTGACAACCTATTTCACATCAGAATGGCTCATGGGTGGACTTACAAAAGAAATGAATTCAGCCCATGACAGCCTACTTGTTTCATGGAGGTGGCGTTTTCAGAAAGTGATCGATCACTCCACGAGCTTAGCTGTCGAACAGACTACATCCATTTATGAAACGAAAAGGGATTATATCTGTCCTGGCCTATACTTGCTAAATTGAAAATTATATTGGGATAAATTGTCTGTATAAATTGTCCATGACACTCAAGTCACTTTTCCTCCGACTTGAAGTTGAAATCTCTACTCGTAAAAGCTTCTGGGGACGAAAGAGACATCGACTGCATGCTTTCGGAAAGGCACAAAAGATAATGTAGACAGTCGTGAAGTTTTACTAGTCAGGACTCCTCTTTTATGTGACGAAAACTGCGTTCTGTCTGTGCGATATTTGGAAGAACTTTGTGGAAAAGGCTTTTGGTTAACAAGGGTTTCATTATAATTTTGAATAGGTTGTATTATAAAAGGCATTCTCTAATTATATGGTTGAAAGTTATTTATAGTTACTTTTATATCATTCATAAATTTGTATGAGAAATTGCTTTTCATAATGTGGGAATTTGAATAGTTTCATAATTATTTAAGAGAAATCACAAGCTATAACTCAGACGCGGTTACATAAATGTAGTTTTAATTAGTTAATAATCAACTCAATTGATTTAATAAAATATTCTAGCTATTAAATAAATCATCTTAAAATATATTGAATATATATAAGCAGCATTTAATAAAAAGTAAGCTATTCAATAATTTACTTCAGTAGTAAATTTTATTAAAGCACTTCAGTTTATAATTAATTTGTGTTTAACATATAAGTAAATGAATTAATTTTTTGCCAGACCATTGTTGTCTTGGAATGCCTAACATTGGCTGTATTGTTTATGGTTAATAGATAGAAAGGTTTACTGAAGATATGAAAATAAAAAAATATCACACATTCTACAGTTACAAGTATTCAAATTTATTCAGTACGAAAATAATGAGCAGGAATGAAGATCATTTTAAGAGGCACACGTAAAAACTTTAATTTTTACAATTTATTTACTTAAATAATGAAAATTAACCTTCAAATTTGGTGGAAAAACTTGAAAACTTTTTTTCATTGCTTTAAATTTTTATACTATTGTTTTTGGAATCTTTCTGAGGAATTATATATATATATGAGATACTCGAGTGATAATTCATTTTATAAAAAAGATTTTTTTTTTTCAAGAGGGAATGTTAATCTTCGTAGTCCCCAATTGTTTCTATTTCTTAAAAATAGAGGAATATTTAACAATATGCGTATAAATAATAAGTTTTGAAACAAATTAAATTTTGAGTAGCATCGTTATCGAGTTAAATTTGCTAACTACCTTATATCGCCACCAGGAGAAATAAATTAATTTTGTATAGATAATTAAATATTAACAGTAAAATTTTTTATTTTTTTCAAATTCCCATAAATAATTTTTTTTTTTTTTCCATTTAATAATCAATTTTATTTTCTAGAAAAATATTTTAATTAAAAATATTTTTAATTGCAATTGTTACATCGTTTTCTCTCCTGTCCAATATGAAGAACAATTATACTCTAAAATGTATCAAAATATGAAAAGTAATCTTGTTCATTCAATTCCTTCTATTAGCTCACACTCTCCCTATATATCTTGTTCAAATTTCCAATCGTTAATAAAATACTTTTTATTCATTCACTCAAGTTCAAATACATTTTTCTTTTAACTTGTAATGGATGACACTTGATATTAACACAGTTTTTCAAATATTAATTCAGTAATTAAATTAAATTAATTCCTTTTTTTTTTTTTTTTTTTAGATTTAAGTTGCATATATCTACCAATAGATGGCGCCAGATAAACTTAAAAAAAAAAAAATGAATGAAAATTATTTATAGTGAAAAAAAGTAGGAATTGACTTGAATTTTTTTTTTTTTTTTTATATATATTACTTGTTTTTATTATTATGTCAACATATGGCATCAACTGAAATATTGTATTTGGGGTGTTACGAGTTAGTATGTTTCATGAGTTTTTGTATGGAGTATGTTTTAAAAATGTGCAATGGATTCGATCGTTGAAATAAGGCAATTAAAGGTTTTGCGATGCCGGACCTAGAAGTATCGGGTTCTGCTTTATTGGGCCGACCCTTTGCTTTTCATTGGCGCGTGTGAGTAGTGCACGGCGATGCGATTGTAAGGGAGGGTTGCCATGGCAACTGTTCTTTGTGCAAGGCACCGAATGAACCGGAGGGAAGTCAGGATAACCATTACCGTTTCATTCTTTCCGGCACAAAAAGAAGAATAAAATAACGAAGAAAGCGTAAATAAGTGAATAAAATGGAAGCCAAGGTGTTTGCGAAGAAAGAAACTTGTAGCGAAGAATTTTAATAGAAGTGGATAAAACTAAAAAAAAAAAAAAAGAGAGGGCTCTTGACTAATTAGGTCATTTTTCATATCTTCAGACCATAATTTCATATACAAAAAGTCGTAATTGAAAATACCTCCTTCAAATCTGGAAATGAATAGCAAACACACTCTTGCGGTGAAATGAATTTTAATGAAAGAAATACTTCGGATATCATTTCTGTCGAACTCAAATACTCTTCCTGTTTGGCTCCTGATAGAAAAATCGCGGCTTAATTTCACGCAGGTTTTAATGAAACAGGTAGATGAATTCCCTCGGGAACAAGGAATGCGGTTTATATATCACTAAATTCCGATCTGTTTTTCCTTCATTGTCAAATGTAAAAGTTGTAATTAAACCTTAATTTCAAATATAAATATTTTTGATCCTATTATCGCTAAAACTAAAATATTTTTTTTTTAACTTTGGGGAATATTCGTGTATAATCTACAGTTTCTGAGATTTTTAAGATGATTAAACTTTAAATGTTTCCACATAATTAATATTGTAGGATACTGAACGAAAAAAATTGATTTATTTGTAGAATGAAGTCATATTTGTTATTTTTATTGTATTGCTTTACATAATTGAAATGCAACTTTTCAATTTTTAAAAAGAAGTGTTTTGTTTTAGACTTTGACTTATTTTTGTTTTTAAAATAAAAGAATTATCATAAATAAAAATATTTTTTAAATTAATGAATTATGTTTCACTGAACCTAGGATTTTCATCATTTTATTATGTTAACAATGCTATACGATATTATTTTAAAAGAAATACTTCATTTTAAATTGAGAGAAAAGCATTGGAGAATTATCAGAAATTCAACAGCAAAATAAATATCTTATTTAAACAAAAAATGTAATACATTGTAATGCTGAAATTATGTTATAGAATTTGAATACTTTGTGTTAAAAAGAGGGACCAAAGTTACTAACCCAAGAGGGAAAAATGCTTCAAATGTATTATAATAACTGGATAACATTTCACTAATTATTTATTAATCACATATAATGCTACATTCATTTTAATTTAATTTTAAAAAAAATCTGTTTATTGTTATCAAACTTCAACTAATGAAATCAATAAAAATAATTACCCGAGAAAAAATGATAAGGAATGTTTGGCAAATTAGTTCAAAAATATCTTTCCTAACTTTAAGTTTTTTAAAAGGATGTCTTTTACCTTTATGTGTGAGTTTATGACAAGATTTGTTAGAAAATACATAAATAAATCTTGTCCTGAAACCATCCTTTATTTTATCTTTACAGAAAAAAATGGCTAGAGATCGCCCTGGAGTAACTCTATATCATTCAATAATCTTTTTCTAACGCATACTTACCTTTAGAACAAATATTTAATTATATGTTTTTAAGAATTTCTAAAACGCTTACTAATAAAATTGCCGTAAAGATATGCAATGTAGTAATAACTTGTTATGAATATAAACAGTAAAGATCTCATTATTGATTTTAGTAATTTGAATTCAAAAACGATAATGTTTTTATATTTTGAGGGATATTATCAGCAGATTATTCTTAAGAAAACTGCATACTATTTCAACATACTTTTAATCATGCTAAAAATAATTCACTGCAAAAAATATATTATGCATAAAATGTTGGTAAAAGATTTAAATATGTATTTCAAACAACACAGTCATTTATACTCGTATAAAGTTGATTATTAATATTCAATAAAAGTTATCATACAAATCGTATATTTGTTTGACAATTCAGAAAGTGAAATTAAGATTAAAACATCTTTAATATTATCGTTAATAACATAAATTGTTTCAAAACTATCAATTCTTTTCAAAATATATTTTATTCCATTTTATAAGATTCTATCAGATTTGAAGGGGATAGTAATTTATTAAATTTCTGAATTTTGAAAATCACATCAATTTTTAATAAAGGGTTCAATATTTTTTTATCGAAATGAACTATATAATATTATTGATTACAATCTAATTATAATCTTATGTGCAATTGCATACTGGAATTAAAGAAACGTAAATTAGTTTTCTGTTATTTAATCCATGTAATTAATTTCCAGTATATATATTTTTCATTTTTTTAACTATCTCTTTATATTTCTTTATTTCTTATATTTTATTTAACACAAAAATATTAGATAAAGGAAATTCTATCAAGAATAATCAATTTTCTCATAAAATCTCGTGAAATTTTATTTCATATCCCATACACGAATATTTTTTTTTTTACTCTTTGACAATTTCTGTTTTAAAAATATTATTTTTTTAAGCCAAAACAATCAATGCATTTTATTCATTAAACTTTGCTATTTTAATGTTATTTGATTTCCTTTCTATTTTTAGAAGAATGCACGTTCTATGAATACAGCCAATTCTCTCAATGGGACTCATAAATCGATCTAATTGAGAAAGGAAGCTGAAAAGAATTAGTAAAACGTTCTTCAGACTGCTTCCTCATTTTTTTTTTTTTTTTTTTTTTTTAACGTTTTTCATCTTCGACTTCATCAAACACTAGAATGGAAGAAAGAAAGGGAGGGGGAGGAGGAGGAACAGAGGGGAAAGAAAATTTTCACCAACAATGGGTCTGCACTTCTTACATCAAATAAGACCACAACTTATTCCTCACCACAATTGAGCCTCCAATTTTTGAAATCTTTTTTGCTGCGTGAAGAAAAGACGAATGAATATAGCTTAAAATTTTTAATTCATTGTAAACTGAATTAATATTGTCTGTTCTGCTTCTAAAATCTCCATATCTATTTCTAAAATAAATCTAAAAATTAATTTTTGTATTATAAAAGTTCACCCATAAAAGTGTAGATTGAATAATTTTTTTGACTGGACGATAAAATCATAAAATTTTAATTAATAGTATATTATGTATTTTTCTTAACTGCATATTCAAAATAATTTTGCATAGTCATTTAATTGTGAGGGTCATATTTCTTTTTATTAACATATTTCTTTAAAAAATTTGAGATATTTCATGAGTCACAATTTAAAATTTTTAAATAAATTTTTGAATTGCTACCATACAAAGAACTGACAGTTTGGTTTGGTTTGTCGCTCTACCGTCATCTTGTGCACACGAGGGCTAAACAGACCGGGACCTATAGTTTAAAGTGGATTCCGAACAACTAACAAGCATCCATGCCACCGCCAGGATTCGAACCTGAAGCCTGTGATACAAACAACTGCTAGACATAATTTTAAAACCAAACTTGTAGTAATTGTTTATGAAATTATTTTCTGCTTTTTTGACTAATTTTCTCAAAATAATCACATTTAATGCTTATAAAGAAGCGCCTGATAATTATATTTAAAAATCCATTTTGGAAGTTATATGTATAACAGTAATTGATAATTTAAGTAAATTTGAACTAAAAAGGGAAAATTTTGACGAATGGAGCATTTTAAACGTTTTCAAGAAAATGTAAATAAAACAGCTGACTTCCACATATTAATTATGGAAGCATCATATAATATGTTTATGTAACAAAAAATTAGTTTGTATGAAAGAAAAAGCAGATAATATACTAAAAATTTTAAGATTAAAATGTCGTTATTTCAACCTCCCTTAAGTAATTTAAGTTAAGCTAAACAAATTGAATGCGTTTTAAATATTTAATAAATAATTATCATGTTATATATATGCAGCCGAATCGAACTTTTATAGTCATATTAAGGTTTTTTGTATAAATAATTTTTTTAAGATATGTATAACCTTGTTAGCTTTATGAGGAATTTAAAAATTAATAATTTATTAACATCAAATAAACAAACATTTCTTATGTTTATGGTTTTTTTAATTTATTAGTGCGATTGTATGTCATGGTTTAAATGTAATGCTTATTAAACAAATATTATATGGAGACAAACTGAATTTTATTTAATTACTCTCATTGGCTTGGCTAATATGTTCGAAGTCCTTTAGAACTTTAGAAGAAAAATAAAATTACTAGCTTGATATAAATGCATTTTTTTCAAACCGTTACAATAAAAAATATTAACATTATTTTTGTTTATATTAATACTTATAAATATGTATTACGTTTAATATCCTTTATATGTTATTATATATGTGAAAAAATCCAGATATAGACGAATAGATCAAATGAAATTTCAACTGTGTTTAATATTTTTCAAGACCTTAAAAATAGCTTTTTCTCAAATTATCAAAAAAAAAAAAAAAAAAACCAAGAATTACATGGTTTCAATAAATATTTTACTACATTAAGTTTGCTGAAAAAAATTTAAAAAAGATCGCAAAACTAGAATTCAGATAGACTCCAAAGAGAGCGATGTTCCGCATATAATCTCACCGCAATCAATCATTTTATGGATCTACATAATTATGGAGTTCCTATTTCCAAAATCATTTATCGTATATCAATGTAAAACAAAAGAACACTTAGCGTCAGATGCCCAAATCCTTAATTCTAAATGTAGATTCCATGCATCTTTTATTTTAAACTGATCGCTGTCATATCAAAGTGTTAATGTAATACAATTGACAAAAATAAATTATAGTTTAAAAACTAAAAAACACGCTTTTAGAGTTAAACAAACTAATAAGTAAAAAATAATTGTTAACATAAGAATAAAATTACTTATCATTTTATTCTTATGTTAACAATTATTTTTTAGTTTGATTAACTCTAAAAGCGTATTTTTAGTTTTTTTAAACAATTTATTTTTAGTTTGATTAACTCTAAAAGCGTGATTTTTTAGTTTTTAAACTATATTATTTAAATGAGGTCCCGGTACGAAGGACTGGAACTATAATTCTTACAATAATTTAATTGTGAGTAAAACAAAGGCTAAATGCGAATATGTCGAGCCAGCCAGGATTCGAACAGGAATCTCCTGATCCGTAGTCAGGCGTGTTATCCGTTGTGCCACTGTCCCACGTAGGTTTGAATGTCTTAGGTGCTTTCATTCTATGTGGGTTAAATTGCTCTTCATAAGTTAAAATAAAATCACTCATCCTGGCGATTCTAATCATGATGAGATAATAAACTTATCAAAACATTTTATTGTCGGTCCTTGATAAGTCTACAACGTTTTAATTAAATCTGATCGCTTAAAGTAGGGCAATATCGAGCCCAAAGAGTCAGTTACAAACAAACATACAGGTGAAACTAATAAAAGCGTATTAAAAATGAATATTCTTGACTTTTATAATAATATTAAAATCGAAAATGTTAAAAACAAAGAAAGTAAATTTAAATCTTAAAATACTTCAAATTTATCTAAGAAGATACTATATTAGATATGGTAAGAATAAAGAAAAACATTAAATACGCTAACACAATTATTTAATTTTTAGTCATTTAGCAGAGTAATCTATAAACATTTATGAAAAAATAATTGTGAACTTATATTAATTTTAACTTAAAAGATATACAAATAGTCATGTATTTATAAACAAAAGGATCTTTCACTAAGATGTGATTTAACAATGCATTTTAAGAATACATATATTATAAATATTTTACTGTAATGCCTTTTTAGAGAAGAAAGGAAAAAAAAAAATGTTAAGGTTGAAATGACTTTATACATATTCTTTTTCTGATATTAAGACGAATTTTTCTATGTTAAAAGTAGAATAAATTATTTTTAAAAGATTTTTTTATTTTTTAAAAGTAAAAGGGTTTCTTAATGTTTACAATTTTTAAAACGATATTATTATAAGCCCTTTATGTTATAATTGATTTAATAAAAATGAAATAAATTTCATGTAAAGAATAAAGTAGAATTTATCCATACATTAAACATTGAATTCGTTTCAATGCGAATTTGTTTCAATATTATATAAATTTTATTCATTTTTGTAATTCCTTTAAATGAACTAACAAATTCTATCCATTAAATATATAAAAATGATGAATTGCTCTGTAAAATATTTTAATATTTTCGCATGAAAATATTTTGAATTCTAACCTTCAGATTACATTTGCTCTGTTTTTCCCCTTTTAATTTAATAGAGTGCAAAAGAAGTAAAAATTAATACTTCTATTTAAAATTTGAAATAAATACTAAATGCAAATTTTGGGTGCTACATTTTAATATTTTACTTTTCTCAAATCTTCAGCATAACCCTTTCACTGATTTGTTTACATTTAGTGTTTACTTTTAAATAGTCTTATGGCATCGACAACTGGTCCTTAATTGTACCGAATTTAAACTTAACTTTAAAAATCTTTTTATTTTGTATTTTACTTTTATTAATTTTTAGTATTTTTTATTTTTTTGAGTACCACATTAATTGAATTCCTAGAAACTTTATCTTTTATTTTTGATACTAACCTTAAAGCAGCCAATTAGAACTCTAAGCATATTTATGAATTAAGATGAGGAGGTTTAAGGGGTATTTCCCTGTTGGTACTCCGTAATCGGTACGCCGGTTGCCAGTTCAATAACTATTAATGAACTATTGTGGCACCTTACAAATAACAGAATGTGGTAATTTTGAAATAAATAAATAGGATCCAAGCAATGTTTCCACAAGAAATTACTTTAAAATGATTTAATAAATTAAATAAGTCACCAAATTTGGTCAACTATAACAATCAAAATAAATCCTTTAAACGAATATTGTGAAAGGGAGAAGGTGTTGCCAGATTTAAGAAAAGAGCAGTTACAATATTACAGCATGCCAAACGAATTTTACGTTAATATCTTAAATTACCAAATCCTAAATATTTTGCGAATAAATTGATTTTAACATTGCAAAACTTCTTTCAAAATAATATTCATTTTAACGAAATGAATGATTTAGATGAAACGTGATTTTTCATTGAATAGTTAAAACTGCTTTCAGCACTTATTTAACTCAAATAAATCTCTAAATAGGTTTAACGCAAAGGTAAATGATGATGCAAACAATGTAATTCTGATGTTTAAGTGTAGTAAACAAAAAAATTATTTCCTTTTCAACATTTATACATGCATGCATTATTATCAGTTACCAATAAATTCGTTAATAAACATTATCAATGCCTCAGAATGATTTATAAGATGTGACTTTTTGCATATCAACTAAAGATTAAATGTTGAATACAGAAAAATCTCTTTTATTTATGAAGTATTACTTTCCTAAACTTATTTCCCATTGGACATGTAATGCGAATGATTTATCACAGGTTATAAACGAAAACCGATTTGAAACAAAAAGCATAGTGATGGCTTAATATGATTTCTAAAATATATTAAAATGTAAAAATTTCTATTTTTTTCATATATAGGAATCTGTGTATGTAATCAAAATATAACGCCTTTGCATATAAGAGTATCTCATACATCTTTGCTCATAATCCTTAAGAGATACTGGTGATTTTTGAAAAATCTTGTTTCAAATCTTCTTTTCTGTGGCTTATTTGTTTAAATGAACCCTCTTTTTTAATACAATACATCAAAGTAATTCCGTAATCATTCGATCCATCATTCAGTAACAATCTTATTTTTCTAGAGTTCGCAAATGCAAATCTACTCTTCTGATAAACTTAATACTGTGTGATAGATGCATGGCAATCTACTTTGCAACCGTTGGGAATTGCATAAACCGAAAGCATCGAAAATCACCTTAGTTCCCAGCCTTCATTATAGGAACTTTTAAGCAAGGATCTTTCCAAGAAACTGGGTATACATTCCCCCTTCCTATAGAAGATGGATCATAAATTGCAATTTTTTTCTTTTTTTTTTGTTGTAGGGTGTAGGATATCTAAGAGGTGCACGTGACGGCCTGATCTTAATTTTGTCGTATTTTTGTGACTCTTTCGTTTAGTTGTTTGGATTTGTGTTTATTACGGTAATAACCACAGCTTTACGAGGGTCTGCGAAGCCGAGAAGTATTAGTTGGCCCCACCTATTGTGTTAACATCATTAAACGAAAGGCACTGCTTGTAGATCTCTCCTGCAGAAAAATCTCACTAGACTTAAATAATATTACGAGCTCCAGCTTTAATTATCTTTTCTGTATAAACAAAGAATGTAGTTTATATGCGCGAAGAAACGTGTCTCTTGTAGTAAACATTAGTTATAGAATTTTTGTCTGGCTATTAAACGTGCTTAGATTGCAAATAGAAATAATTTTAATCTTCCTGTAGCAGCTATAAAAGGAATGAATGAAATAGATATGCTTGCACTTGTAAACTTAAATAAAAGGTTAAGCGGGCAGTATGAAAACATTTCTCTTGCCAACTAGTGAGAGTATTATTCTAATCTGAAAGGAACTCCAGATATGTAAAGTTAAAATGTAGATACAACTCTGACAATTATAAAAAAGACACTGTTAGAATGAATTTATATTATTATTATTTACTATAATAATAAATTTAGTTAAAAAACTATTTAATTGAACCATGTTTATATATATATGTATTCATATAAAAATTAAATTAAAAATTGTTTTTTTTTTTTTATATTATCCTATCACTACTTTTCATATAAAAATATTTCAGACGATAATTATAAATATAAAAAAAGAATAATAATAAATAAATATCATTCAGTGTTAAAAAATTCAATAAATTTTATTATGAAATATAGTTGCTAAATATCCAATATGTTTGGTAATACATTAGAAAATGATTTTTTTTTTTTTTGCCAATTTGGCATGTGTTTTAAATATTATTTATTTTTTAATCGCTGCGTAAATAAATAAACGTAAATAAATTAACTAATATATAATTAAAGCACAAAATGAAAATTATTACTTGTTATCTATTCATTTTCTTGAATTTCCTATCTTAGTATAAAAAAAAGTAGAATAAAATGAAACATGATATTTTTTTAAATTTTCTTTTAGATTTGATATTCATATTTCATTTTGAACAACGTTGAATTCTATTAATCTATCAGATGTTCTTTAAATAAACATTATAGAAGATTAAAATAGGTTTAATGGAATATAAATTTTATTTTTATAATCCAGCTATAATTTCAGCAGTAATATTAACAATAAATATTTGTTTCTATTGAATTAGTAAAGAAACAACAAAAAAACTTCCCAATACAATTTGAATTATGTGAATTAAGTAAGTAAAACTAAATTTTAATTTAATTACCCCGACTTTTGCTATCCTATTTTTTAGTGAAATGGAACATATTTCTGTCAGTGACCTTATAAAAACTGACTTGCAGACGGAACAAAAAAGAGTTTGCCACTGAAAATTATTGATATTCTATAGAAAAGATCAATTTTTGTGATTCCAGACTTTCTAACATTTCTTAAGTTTTACTTCATGTTCGTTATTGCACAATGCTTTTAGAAATAGAAGGTATTAACATGGAAGAGAGTAAAAAAATTAAATTTTTATCTTCATTTTATATATATCATTTTTTATCTTCATGTATATACTGTTCAAAACAATTAAGGGATATTGTGAGTTCGGTATGAAGTAACAATATAATCGACAATTTGGAAAAAAATGGAATAGAAGTGGTTTAAAATGAAAATTATAACGTTTACAAAGTTGGGAATATGTAAATTTTATCTGTGACTTCGAAAGTATGCTTTTATAAAAGGAATGAAAAGCAACCTGCAACATTCTTTCTGTAGGAGGGGGATTAAAAACAATTGACATACGTTTAATGTTTTGTAACAGTGACTACGATGTTTCAGCAAGATGACTTAGCTGAGTCGGTAGTCTGGAGGAGATCGATTCGTTCATAAGATGGACAAATTCGCAATTCGCTGTTGAGGAAGAGCTAGGAGTTTTCTCAAAGTGTCATTTCCAGATGGAATCGGTTTTCGGAAACAGCAAATGTTGGCCGAAGGTCGGGGCAAGGTCGTGCTCGAGTAACAACACAAAAATGAGGATTGGTGCTTAACACTAACAGTCAGAAGAAACCGCACTATGAACGACACTTTCTTGCAATTGTATCTTCAGAGGGCTACTAGTACCAGAGTTTCGACTCAAACTATTCGAAAACAACTCCATTACTTGGGTTTGTATGCTCACAGACCTATGGTTTGTGTTTCGTTGACATAGGAGTGCCGTGCTGTCCGCAGAAGGTGGGCACAGGAGCAGATGAGTGGAGCAACATGCTCCTCACGGACGAGTCCCACTTTTGTTTACAACCTGACAATAGGCAGGTTCTCATCTGGATAGAACCTGGTACATGGATTACTCCTGAATTTGTATATTAAAGTGTCCGATTTGGCTGAGGCGAAGTGATGGTCTGGAATGATACTTCGATCAATTGCCGCACTGACTGCACATTATCAGGAATGAAATACTAACGGCTCAACAACATAGATATGAGATCCTCAGACCTATTGTGGTCCTTTACGCTGCAGCAGTTGGGGATGAATTCATTCTCATGGATGATAACACCAGACCACATTGTGCTCAGCTAGTGGACAGTTTCCTTTTCGACGAAGGAATCCTTCGAATGGATTGATTATCATATTACCCGGAGGACTTGAGCCCGATAGAACGTGTTTGGGGCATTCTAGGAAGAAGGGTCATAGTCACTTATCACCCTTATTCTAGTCGCTTTCACACCTAGAAACAATTCAGTAGTTGGAAAGATCTATTCTACAGGAGGAGAGTATCCTAGTCCCTCATAACCTCATTGATTCCATATCATGTAGGTGTGCGGCATTGCTTTCAGTCAGGGAAAATCAGACCCCTTATTGAAACTCATTTGTATCCGAGAAATCACATTTTTTGTTTGTGCATAGTGCATGAATTGTGCATTTTTTTGTTTGCCGTTCTTCTTCTTTTCTCACATCTTGTAACACCTATGCATTATATGTCTGCCATTAAACATTTCTTCATCTGCTGTTTATACCCAAAATACCCTAATTGTTTTGAGAAGTGTAATATTAAATATCTATCTTAAAATAAACTAAATTCTTCAACATTTTAAGCAATAATTTGGAATCTTGTCTAAATATATAAAATAGTAATTCAATAATATATTAACTTCAGCTGTTTAGGCTTATTTTTTATATGAAACAAATTTTCAGTTAAATTAGTGTTTGCCTATAGGAATTATGTCGTGAATGTTTATTACTATATTAGTTAATAAAATAATTAATTATTTTTAATTATTATCCTTTTTTCTATTTAATATTCTGTTGCCTTGTTTTGTGAACTATTCATCGCTGTTATGAATCGCCAGAACTTTCGTGTAGAACTTTTCATTGTAGTGAGCTACAAGTAAAAAACGTTTTTAGAACAATGTCCTTAAAAATCCGTATAAAAATTATGTGGTTAGTTGTACGTTTTAACATTTTATTACATTTTTATATATTTTGTACTTAAAATGACAGTTTTCAGACCTTTTAATTCCTACAAACAGCTTATTGTTTTTAAAGTTATTGCTTATATTTTTTAAATAGATTTAGTTGAAAATGTTGAATTTAAAGTACTATTTAGTTAGAACTAATAATAATTCCATAAAAATGAATTAAATTGTGTTTAAATTTTAAAGAGTCGATAAATGACGAAAAATTTTTAAATTTCTAAGTCTTTAAATTAAAACTATATCCTTAATATATTTAGGCACCAAATCTGCTCAAATATCTATTTCAAAAAAAAAAAAAAAAATTGTGTTCTATATTTTCAAAACTAAGTAAAGTAACAGTTTATATTAAAAGTGTAATTATAATATCTAATCATTTTGTTGTAATTCGGTCTTTTTTAAATTCTTAAAAATGTGACTAAAAGAAAATTTAAATGTGGCTCAAATAAACCACTATCATTAACCCAAACAGATGAATTCATGTAAAAAAATAGTGTGAGTAAGCGGTATAAGTCTAACCTTGTAGAAAATCTTCCAGACTTAGAAATCAAATCACCAGAGTAATTGCAACTATTCTCCAAGATATCTCCAACATCTCTAAGCCTAAAAATTTGTTCTAAATTCACCAAAACTTGCTTTTGCTGCCATTTCTCGAATAAATAAGATTTTTATGTAACCCAACCTGATGAAAAAAAGACTTCCACTACATCCTTAAGCACGTCAACCGTCCTTCGCTTTGAAATATTCCCACTCCTTTATTTAGCAGCGGTCACACTTATTGTGAAGATCCTTCTTTTGAGGACGAATCCCCCACATGAATTGTATAGTCTTTTTAAGAGTCGCATCCCTCGCCCACCGTCTGGTAATGTGAATGGGAACAAAGACAGGCTTCCGCCATTACGACGGACAATAACCAAATAAGGTGGTTTGAGATGTAGGTTTTATTGGATCTCCAGTAATGGAACTTGGACTCCCAAATCCTGAATTGAAAAGAGGAAATTGTCACCTATTACTCGTATTGGAGAAATCGGAAT
Source organism: Caerostris extrusa (assembly GCA_021605095.1). Taxonomy (NCBI): domain Eukaryota; kingdom Metazoa; phylum Arthropoda; class Arachnida; order Araneae; family Araneidae; genus Caerostris; species Caerostris extrusa. The sequence goes on from BPLR01003414.1 coordinate 193,794, forward strand.
TAATTAATCTGAACTCCTTCTTCAAGTTGGGTTTCTTTCTTGGAATGTTTCTTGCTTCAATGAAAATTTCTATTCTTGACAAAAGTTTTTTTCTCACCTTATGGAAAACAATGAATGTTCCTGGAGATTCTAGACGCTTTTTGATATGAAAGTTATGTAGGGTTTTCCTAAAACTCGAATTTATCGTATGAAATATGAAATTTCAAATTGAGCAAGTGAAATATGGAATACATTAAATTATAATACACGTGAAATCCAATTAAGATTCGGGCAAATTTTGTAAATGTACATGTAGTATCCTCATGATTACCATATCACCATTAATATATTCTTTATGCAATAAACATGACAATATATTTTTGTTCGTTAATTTAATTTTCTTTATTATCTCGTTAAATAAATAAATGCATATATATATGTACAAGATGATTATAAAAAATAACTGTTCTGGTACATTAGCTTCTAACTATCGTACCGTTCACAGAAACAATGAAATTTTAAGTAAGCGCTCAAGAATCATATGACAGTTAAAGCCATAGTTAAACACTGATTACAGTAAAAATATTTCAAATGACAACATCTACTTTATCTGAACTACACAGAATAAGAAGACAGTGAAAACAGCCAGTAAAGACAAAGAAGCAACAGAAAGCAAAACATTTTAATGTTTTTCACAAATTTACACGTGACGTCCTTCACACACAATGACCTTCGTATGCGGCAGGTGGTGGATAGCACTGAAACATGTAACATAGCAAGAGAAATCTGTTGAATCTGTTGTCTGATGACATCTTTCAAATCAGACGTAGTTTACTGATTAAATGCATACACTTTGTACTTCAATTATCTCAACAGAAAAAAAATCCATTGGAGTAAGTTCGGAGACCCTTGGCACGGAAACATTAAATTGCGGGATCTCCAAACTGTTGCATTAAGAAACGTTTAACAGTAGATTCCACATGTGGAGAAATATTATCATGTGTCCACACGACATTAGACAGAGCTTTCGTTGTTGCAAATATGGAATTACGTAACTCGTCAACATTTCTAGATAGCAAGCACTCGTTACCATATACGTTTGCAAGATTTCGACAGGAACTTTTTCAGAACCGTAACTGCCGAGAATGAAGATGCTTGTTATACCGCACCACTGTCACTTTTTATTTCTTGTAACGAAAGTACAACCACATCAGAAAATTATCATCTGCCCAGTGCACGCAATTCATGAAATTAACATTAGCGAGAAATGGTACTCGCCTGTCCACAGAATGCGTAAAAGCCAGCTGTTATCATCGTCCTACCGGATGAGGAATTCATTCACGAAATATAGCGCTAGTCAGTTATAACCCGTTTGCAACATCTGGACACGCTGGAACCGATACCGAAACATATGGAGAACAGAGAGCAAAATCTTGTCATAAAAACATATTCATATACCTGTATTATTAAAAATAATAAACCAGCTTTTTATCGACTCTTCATCAATATATCTTCTATATCTATCTATCTGTCTATATATATATATATATATATATATATATATATATATATATATATATATATATAAAGGTATATATATATATATATATATAAAGGTATATATATATATACCTTTGATTCCATGTCTATATATTTATTTGATCCTATATTTATATTTATACATTTGATTTTAAGGATCTCTTTACCACCACTTCTCTTAAAAGTCTGCTGCAACATTCCTTAAATTCACTTTACCATGACTATCAAAAAGTAAATTTCTATTATTAGTTTAACTCTGTAATCTTTATATTTTTAATAATTATATCTACAATAATCAGAATTTTTACATCCAAACTCAAACTTTAAACAAGAAACTAAATATTCATCAATACCAGCAAATCATTACTAACACTACTTCAAAAAAATTATTGTCTAATTCATAAAAATACTTTTAAGTATGAGGATGACCTCATTGCTTTCAATCATCCAAATTTTCAAAAATTCTGTCAGGAAATTTATCCATTAGAGGTTATTTAAAAAAACATAATACAAACGTCCTTCAAGCTTGCTTTCTTGATATCAACATTAACATTCATAACTCACTACAAAATAATATATTAGGCAAAAAAAAACCTCCAATTCCCTATCAATAGACTTGCATGCTGGAACTCCATTATCACTATCAAAAACATCGCAATATAATCATTAATCAACTGCTTAGAATAATTTCTATCTAAAAACAATACTTTTAAACAGCAACAAAGAAAAGAATCAAAAGTACCCTTTCAGAAAATGGTGTCCCAGTAACATTTTTTTAGCCAGTACTTTTCTAATCTGCAATCTCCAAGCTCATTATTATTAAAAAAATTAACTTCAAAACATTTTTTCCATTAAATCCCATAATTCACAACTTCCACAAATTCTCCTTACTGTGGGAGTTTTCTATCTTCCAAGAAATAGTAAACCACTCTATCAATTTCTACACCAGTAGTAGTTCTTTCCACTTTGCGAAAATCCTAATTAGCAGAAATCTCGCAGCGAGCAATAAATCATTCAAGTCAGATAATACACAGATAGGTATATAGCGAGCAATAAATCTACACAATCAGATAAATTATTAATCGCATTTGGTCGACCAATCACTAGCTTAGTGACCATATTATTATAAAAAGTCACGAAGTCCTATCATTTGACTAGATTTTTGCTTTAAAAAATAGGCTATAATAATAAATCGTTTTTCTTCAACTAACCGTCGACTCTAAACGGAATGTTATTCTATCTACTCCATGATATCGGAATACGTCGCTAGATGTGTCTTTGAGTTGCATACAATCATCTAGCGATCAGAAATAACATAGTTTATAATATTCTGAGAGTAGACATTCCTTGATAAAGCTATGCCTAAAATGATATAATGTTATAATTAATTTCTTTTGAGTCTACCAATTTTTTTCAAATCTTACAGATTTCTGACAACGTGTTATATATTTTGTACAAATTCTTGTGCTTTTTTATTATTGATCGCATTCGGTCGACCAATTACTCACTTAGTGGCCATATTATTATAAAAAGTCATGAGGTTCTATCATTTTAGTCTGCCAATGCAATTCTATCAGTTCAACCTTATGAATTTTTAAGCTTGTTAAATGATTTTCTGTTTCTTTGCTGTAGTTTATGCACACTTCTGATCTTGAACATTTTCTTCCTATTTTTTTAATTTTTATTATGAAGGAGGTTTGAATGTGCGGCACTTCAGGGTTTTTCTACTAAGGATGCTATGATGGTTTTTTTATACAATTTATGTGTAGCGAATATCGGTAGGGGCTTTTGCTGTGCAAAATAGATATGGCCCTAATTCACACCTTAGCAGTTCTATTTTGGATTTTGTGATTTTGTGTTGATATATATATATATATATATGTATGTATGTGTGTTGTGTGTGTGTGTGTGTGTGTGAGTGCGTGCATGTGCATAGATAGATAGAGCGAGAGAGAAAGAGAGATACCTATATATCTAATTATATACACTCATGTCCATAAATTAAGGATAATTCAGAATCACACAGAAAGTGAACTCTAAAATAAAAATTTCTCCTGTAGAATTATCACACACATCTTGAAGAAGAATATGCAAATTACAGGAAACCACCAGATGGCGCGGATAGTACGTCACAATGACGAGAGTGTAAGAGAGGGGTATATAAGGAATGGTGGCAAAAAGTAAAATTGTTCACAAGCGCTTTAAAAGCCTTTCAGTGCAATAACCGCATAGTTATGGCACAAAGGAAGCATTTGGATGATTTTTTACGTGGTAGAATTATCGGACGACTGGAATGTGGACGTACCCAGCTGGAAGTATCCGAGGAACTTGGAATCGCCCAGAGTGTCATCTCCAGGCTTTGGCAACGATTCAAGATGATGGTAATGTGAGTAGATGATACAGCACAGGTCGCCCCCGAGTTATAACGCCGAATGAGGACCGGTATTTAGCAGTTACTGCCAAAAGAAACAGACGGAGCACAGCATCAGACCTGTCTCGCCAGCTACCGGTACGACAGTTTCAAGACAGACCGTGTACAGACGCTTAGGGCACATTGGTCTATATACTCGTAGGCCTGTCAGATGTGTTCCACTTACCGCAACTCACTGTCACCTGCGATTAACCTGGGTAGAGAGCATGCATTGTGGACACCGCAACAGTGGTCTTGTGTGATGTTTTCCGACGAGTCCACAAGTTTAGTTTGCAGTCTGATTCTCGCCGGACTTTCATATGGAGAGCGCCAGGTACCCGTTACCACCAAGAGAACACCATTGAACGACATCGTTACGGTGGTGCAGGATGGCTCGTTTGGGGAGGAATTATTCTTGGTTCCAGAACTGACCTGCATGTTCAGAGTGTAACGATGACAGGCCACATCTATCGGGATGTCATTCTGGAACAACATGTACGTTTGTTTCGGGGCGCCATGGGTGCTGAATTTCTGTTTATGGATGACAACGCCCGTCCTCACAGTGCAAACATTGTAGACGAATGCCTTCAATTGGAGGATATCCCCGTATGGATTGGCCAGCCTACTCACCGGACTTGAATCCAATAGAACATGTGTGGGATATGCTTGGCCGACGAATTGCAGCCCGTCAACCCCACCCACCTGTCAAACGGAACTTCGGAGGGCATTGCTTTATGAGTGGTGTAATATTCCCAAGATCAGATTGATAATTTGATGCTCAGCATGCCTAGGCGTTGTAAGGCCTGTATTGCATCGTCCGGGAGACATACTCCATATTAACCATCATACTAACCATGTTATACTGCTTTTTGTAAATAGGTTCTTTTTTGAAATTTGCTCCAGGGAGTAAAAATCGCAATTTTTATTAATTATGTCAAACATATAGCCTCTTTTTCGCTCTTTACCTTTTGTTTAATAAATAGACTTTACAAATAAGTCAAATTTGTTTTGTTTCTGTCTCTTTCTTTGCCTGAACTTCATTATCCTTAATTTATGGACATGAGTGTAGATAAATCAATATACATGTATATGCATATGTCATCTTATACCTTACTGACTCTAAGCGCAAATTTCTTCTGTCTGCTCTATGTTATCGGGGGATACATTGCTACATATGTCTTTGATTTGGATGCAGTCGTCTAGTTAGCAGAAAAATAGGATTTATAGCATTTTGAGGGTACACACTCCTTGATCAATTTATTTTCAGAATATTATAATTATTTTCCTTAAGATTTACCAATTTGTATTATGGATTTTATAAATTTCCTGGATATCTTTTCACTCCCTGTAATTGTATATTTTGCGATCTTTTCTAATTTGCCAATATAGATTTGATGTTCAACCTTTCGTTTTCATGTTTATTAAATGATTTTCAGTTTTGTTACAGCAGCTAGAGACGCGTTTTTTTAGCAGCTTTTAGTGTGCAAAATAATCGTGTTATTAATTCACTCTTCGGTTGTTCTCCTTTTTGCTTTTGTTTGCTTTGTTGTTCTCATTTGCCTTTTGCTTTATATATATCAAAATCTTAGTGGGGAATCTAAATATTAATAAAACTTGTATGATTATTCTCTTAATTTATATTTAAAAAGTATCTGAAACTGGCGTCAAACGAAAAGAAGAAATACAAAATTATTTCTTTAAAAAAAACTGATCAAACATAGACAATCTATTGCAATACTTACTTAACTAAAAAGTCGAGTAAAACCATCGTTGAATATTTTAATTTTATGTAAATTACTTACATATAACACTGTACAATATATTCAATACTGTAACCAAAATACCATGACATTCCATTTTTAATGTGCAGAAAATTATAAATGTAATTAAAGATGTATTCTTCGCACATAAAACAATGGTTAACCTTTGTTGACTTCAGCAATTTTACTTTATTAATGTTTGTTGCTTCTTCAACGCTTATCAATTCTGGAGATTACATCAAGGTCATTTTCAATTATCATTTAGTTTCATACTAAAAAAATACTTGATGAAAAGTTATCTGTGTTCGGAGTGTCATTTCTGAAGATATTGCTGAACCACTGAACTCTTAATGTTTTAATTATCTGGATATGCGTAGAACTATCTCGGGTTTTGTAAATTTCTTGGTTAAACTAACTCACTTTAGTCTATTAAGCTTTTTACTAATCCATCTCTTCTTACTCAAAACCTTTATTTTTTTTATCTATTTAAGCTTTTATTTCCTATAATCTTTTGTTAAGGCCTTATTTTTTTACATATTATTGGACATAGAAGTGTTTAATAATTTCATATTTTTAAATGATCAGCAAATGTCATTTAAAGCAGTTTCTGAAGCATTAGAAACCAATTAATTAAATAACAATATTTTATAGTTTTTGCAGTGCAATCATTTCATACTATTATCATTTTGTATATACTCAAATATATGACACTTGAAAATTTCAGCATACAAATTTTTTACGGTGAAAAGAATATGATTGAATTGATAGAATATTAAAACTAAAGTTCATGCATTTCGTTTTGCCATTATTAAAAGCAATAATTTTAATTAAGACGATTTGTAAATACAGACATACTTTTGACAGATAAATGTCTCTTAAAATCTACAAATGTACTTCCCGCAAATCAATCATTCAAATGATACAAAGTTAACAAAAAACTTTACTTCTCCAACCAAGAAAAAAATAGAATTCAAAACGTCTACAGAAAATATAAATTACAAAGATGAACGAAGGTGATTTGAAGCGTTTTACTTTTCAGAAGATTTTCTTGACATAAGTCAAAAGTGAAACAACTGATTTACTTTTTATCACACCCGAGAGTATTTTTATACAGTAAAAACGTCTTATCATATGCAGAAGGATAAAAATGATAAAACACGCCTTTAAAACATTCAGGTTCTCAGAATGAAGCACCCTGGTTACCATCTTCGGTAACGACTCCAATGAATATTCATAAAAGCAGAGCCATAAATTTTCAAACTTTGAAAATCCTCCATTATCCATCTCGTTGTAGAGAGGGTCATAAAAATACAATTCGATAAGCAGTAGTCTTGCCGCACAGAATTATTGCATTGATAGCAGCAGGTTCCAACAAAGAGCTAGGCTTTTTAGAGGTTGCTCTAGATCTGTTTTGTATGAGGAACTTCAATTTTAACACCTATTATTTGCATCATGTGCAAGAAAGATCTAGAAAAACCCATTTGTTAAAGAATTATGGTTTTCGAAGCATTTGCTTGTTACATCATGTTTTCCATTACTCGGTTCTTGCAAGAGCTTTATTTGTTTATGCCATGGATGGGTTTTTTTTTTTTTTCACACTTGTGGTAAATGCTACTTGTTTTTTGCTTTTTGATTAACGATCTTCCTTAATAAACTTCCCTTTTTTGCTTGTGAAAAAAATGAGTTCTTTATTTTTAATTACTTTCGTAGCTTCTCCAAGAGTTTTATTAAACAGTCTATTACTTTGGGCTATTTACTTGCTTGTCATCTTTAGTTTTTTGCCTACAGTCATTTTTTTTTTTTTTTTTTTTAATTAGCTTCTGAGCAATAAGTGTAAACTATTCTGATGACTGCTTATAAACTACTCTACTGCAAGACATTTTAATTAAACTGTGCTATAGAACTCAACAGGAATTTGGATAAATTCTGAAATCCAAATGCCTCATTAAACTAAATATTGTGTAAAGATCATAGAATAAATATCTCGTATAAAGGATGGGTGCATTTTATGACATTGTTGTTATCTTTCACATGAGCTTTAGATTTGTGTGCATTTTTTAATTGAAACTATAATTATCCATCATTTCTGTTGATTTAAAGATATAATTATGAACGAATGCATGAAAATGAATAGCAATATAATATTATAATTAATTATATAAATAATATTTGTAATATTAATAGTTTTAATGTTTAATTCTAATAGTTTAATATAAAATGTACCAATTTTATTCTTATTTTCATCTATAAAAATGAACAGAAAAATTGTATTACTTTTAAACAATTTTGTAGAACTACGTCAAATATAACGTTTGCGTATTATAAACAGTTGCGCTATTGATATCAATTCATTGCATTGGATATTTTAAAAACTGTTTCAAATTTTATTTTATATTTAAATAATAAAGTGAAGTCGGATAAAAAATTTAAGAATTTTAAGAATTTTAGAATGTAAATTAGCTTAAATAGATTCGTCAAAACAATTTGTTTTTAATTTAATTATTGGTGTAAATTGTTGCATCTTGATTGGCTTATTATTCAATTTGATATAGCTTACTATATATAATCCAATGAAGTATTCTTCCCTATTTATGTTTTATTGCCTTATTAAATGTTATCGTAAATTTGCCTTAGTCAATTAAAATATCTTTTAAATTCACAGAATAAATTAAATCCTATAGTATTTTTGTACCATAAATCTGCGTTATTTCAGAAATTTTTGAATAATTCTGTTAATTTTGTAATTTTCAAATAATATTTAACGATCTAATTTGATATTGTAAGCTATTTTTTTAATTTTTAACAGTTCTACGTTTTTAATTTTTAACAACTTCTTGATTATCATATTGTCTATCCTTCAATTGATTGCAGTTAAAAATAATTTTACAAAACAACTAAAAATAATTTCACAAAAAAATGTTACTTCCAACATTATCCTTTTCTTCTTTTACAAAATGCCAGATCTAAATTTACCATAATGAATAAAGTTTTGCATTCCAATGACGAACTTTAGTCTTCGAGGTCTCAATGAGTCAACTAATTGTTCAAAATTTTTAAACGCAATTATTTAAACTAAATTGCATTATATTACTAAAGAATTAATCAAATTTTGCTCATTTCAACTAAAATAATTAAAATTTGTCAGCGATGTTTCTTGAAAATTTTCTCTAAATTATTTCCTTCGTTAACGAAATTTGTAATAAACACACAAATGTCATACAGCTATTGATATAGATGTCCATTTTTTTTATACTTTGTCATTAACTAGCATAAAATGTACTGCATTTAAAATATATTTCAAATGAAAACCCATACCTCGTAAACTATTACTTAATTTTCTTACAACATGCAGCTTAGATTTCCTTTGAAATAAAGGATCTTTTTTAACGTGAAAATTGTACAATTGTCTCATTGAAAATTGTACAATACTTAACCATTCAATTAAAATGATTTATGTCCCAGGACAATCGCTTTAGAGTAGGCAATTTTGGGAATTGCTTGTTATATTTCTTTTTAGCATTGACCTCAACAGACTTCTTAAAAAAATTCTTTTTAATTCCTCGTGTTTTCTTATTTGATAATATTTAAAACAAGTGAAATATTGTCATACATTACACATTATGGCTTTGGGATGGCGAATGTGGATTCAATTTTCTGCATGAAAAGTTTATCGCTATCTACAAATCAGATTTCCCATATTTTACAAATTCAAACTCGTATTCGCTGGGTGTAGTGGAAGGCAAGTCTAGCATGCGATATGCGATAATATCAGCTAATCATAAAGAAAATAAAATTTTTAATTAATGAAACTCTTTTTCATGTTTGCTATGGAGTAGTCAGACTAATCAAAATACTAATAATACCTTAATAAATAAATATTGGTTAACTAATATAAATATATTCCTTATATATTATTAACAGCAGTATGTTCAAAAACAACACTTTTCTGCATTCCATTACTTATTTGGATAAATTTACTACATTTTTTAAATATTATTTGGATATGTTTACTAATAAATTGTTTTCCAGTAACAACTATAAATTAGTTGGAGTGAGTTTAAAAACAATCGATTTCTAAGAAATGCAATTAAAAGAATTATTCATGGTGAGCAGGTCTGCACCACATTTAAAAAGAAATTACCTGATCAATAATCAGATTATGTTAAAAGCACAGAATGGTTAATATGAGTGACAATTTATTCAAGGTCCTTATGATAACGGTATAATATCGGGTTATGATAACGGTATAAATAGGTGCATAAATTAACGTTGGCTAAACTGTAGATAGCATAATATATTATTGCTTGAATAACCCTAGGGAATAAATATGCTAACATTTTAAGAAGATTCAATTTAGTACCTATATAATCTAGACAAGTGCATTAAATATCAAGACGTTTATTATTAAAATCACCTGAGTAGTAAATACCGATTCTTGACTTTATATTATTAAAAACCGACTATGGATTATAGTTCATTAAAAATTATAGCAAAGTACAAAGCTATTCTACTGAATACATTTTCAAAACATTCTAAGTTCTACTACTAGGTCTATGGTTTTCCATGATTAAGCAGGTGCTTGCAAAAACCATAAAACAATATTTGTTAATTTTTTGGAGGGTGGATTGTAAATCGATCAACCTAATATTTTATTTCTGACAAATGAATTAATTAAAATTATTTATAATATTTTTATTATTAGACCAATAGAAGATATGTCACATTTTTAACTAGTATAGAATAAGTTCTAGATATTTAACTCATTCTATGTTGTTCTAACATATCAAAAACTGTATTTATTAAAAAAAAAGATACTAAATACACTATGAAAACTTTCTGCTAGAAAAGTACTTTTCTTAAAACACCAAAAAAAAAAAATGTAGATAATTCATTTGAATCTTGAAGTTTACAGTAAAGATATAAATTAAATTAGTGTAAAAGGAAATGAATCTTTGAGTAACGAAAATCATATTGTTTTTGTGTATCCATAAAAAGAAAATCTCGTTACTGCTCTATGAAAGCTTGAAAAGTGTTGTTATGAGATTCAATAAATCTAAGATCAGGTCACCTTCTTCATGGACTGTCCTTATTTTTTGGGATTTAAAAATATCATCTAAGAAAGAATTGAGAATTTTTTAAATTTAAATTACACTCAATCCTGCTTAATTTTAAAAGATATGTAATATAAGTATTACCAATTATTTTTCTATGTAATTATCGTTCTACGTAATTTAATACTAAAAATTCTTTTGGGTTCCAACTTCTAACAATTCGTTTTTAAATTAATCAGTTCAAGAAATGATTTTTTTTTCTATTTTCAAAATAAGTTTTCTACGAATTCTTTAATGGCCTTAAGCAATCAGATGTTTTGAAACATATAAAGTTACAACTTTTTTGGAAATAAAATAATTCTTTATTGAATTATTTTATTTCAGTAGTAATTAATATAACAGTAGTAAAAACAACAAGCAAAGCAAATATAGATTTTTTCAATATATGTTAATGTAATTAAGAATAGTTATAATAACGTCCCAATTTATTGTTACTATATTAAAAAATTGTTAATTTACTAATCTTTAAATAATTAGAATATTTTTGAGCATATCTAGAACTTCGAATTAATTCACTACGGTTGTATTTTTAAATATATTTCAACTTTTGTTGCAATATCTTATACTGAACTTAAAGTTGTACTTTATTTTTATAACTATTCAAAATATTATTATATCTTTTATATTATTATATCTCATATTATATAATAGTATGATGCATATTTGAATTAATAGTATTTTTATTATTAGAATTTATTTAAATAAATTACTCAACGAGGAACATTTTTGTTGTTGATTATTAATGGGTTCTACTTATGGATGCCATGAATGGAGATGAACGACAGGAGGATATTGCGTTCTGGAAGGTCTTTTAGAGGAAATTGTCCCGCATTTGCGTGTCGTTTGGGGAAAGTCATTAAAAAAAGGTCAGGGAAACCTTCCTAGGTAGTATATTATCGATATGAGACACCATTACAAATAATCTCCTCATTTCTGAAAGCAGTGACTGCAACGGACGCTACCATCATATTTGAACCTGAACCCTTCTGGACTGTAGAGGCAAGTTGTCAAGCAATCGAGGAATAAAGAAATAATTATATGAAGAATAATCTTGATTATTTCTTAAAAATTTTTTAAATTTTTACAAAAGGAAACACTTCAGAATCATACAATAATGCATAAAATTATTTATATTTTCATCTGTAATCGAACAAAATTCAGAATATTCTTGATATTTATGTTGTTAATACAAAGATCATAATATATTATGTCAGTGTTGTTATATAAAAATAATACAGAAACAGAGGAAGGAAAAGAAACTGGAAAAAAAATCAAAAGAAATCTCTGAACTTGTTTAATCATTTTGATATAAATAATGCTATTTGAAACTTTTAAAAATAATTGGATTATTATTTCAGTTGATTACATGCAGTAAATTATTTTAATTTGCGTTTATTATTTGAATGGATCCAAATGTATTTTGCAGTATGTTCGTGTCAGAAGTTATAATAAAATACTAAATGTTATACTATATGTGATTTTACTAGGAGAATAGTTTTTCTTTTATTCAGTTCCTTCTATTAGCTCACACTCTCCCTATATATATCTTGTTCAAATTTTCAATCGTTAATAAAATACTTTTTATTCATCCACTCAAGTTCAAATACATTTTTGAACTTGTAGTGGATGGCACTGGATGTTAATAAAGTTTTTTTTCAAATGTTAATTCATTAATTAAATTTAATTAATTAATTTTAGTTTTTTTAGATTTAAGCTGCACATATCTACCAACAGATGGCGCCAGATAAACTTAAAAATGAATGAAAATTTTTTATAAAGAACTTTATGCAATAAAGTGGAAAAAAAGTAGAATTGACTTAATTTTTTTTTATATTACTTGTTTTTTAAATGAAGATGACATTAAAGGTGATTAGCCCTTTGGTGTCCATAAGATACATGGGTCTTCTACGTAACACATATGTAAAGAATTAATCTTAAACGTAAATCAAGAAGATTTTTAAAATTCAATTTCCATACAATAGATGCTTAATTTGGAACTTAATTTTCGATTGATTATTTTATTGTTAGAAATCTTACATACGCCTCGTCACCCGTTAAAAGAAACTTTTGCTGCAAATCGTACGTTTTGAGAAAGATGGATTCATAAATTATTTTTATTGAATTTTTATTTCATTTGTACATTGATAGAACCGTATTTCCTTTATTTATATTACTGAAATGAAGAGCCTACTAGAAACAGATGAAGAGTCTTTAAGGAGAAACTGTTCCACATTTTCATGTTGTATGGGTGAGAAAATTGAACACTCTCACCAGACAGCCTGACTGTCGATGCGAGACGCTTAACCACACTACTAATATCAAGTTTCATCATTTCTGAAAACAGTAACTCGAAATGGACACCGTCAGATGATTTTAACACATTAAATATTGCTTGTTAAACACATTTATTTGAACTTAAGAAAATATTAGTAATGTTTTTCAATAGAATTTTGAAATAGTATTTCATAAAAGTAAATATGCACCACATGAAATGATATATAAAATTGTATGGTATTGTTTCCATCATAATGATTGTATTTTGTGTGGAACAGAATAGTTTCATGGAAGAATATAATAAAAGATTTTAATACTTAAAACCTTTGTAACAACATTCTTTTTGGTTCTGAATTGCTTAACTACTTCTGTTTTCGTAATGAAATATTTCCCAGTTACGCAATGCATCTATTCAATAGTTTACTTTTTGCAATACACTCGTCGATTATACCAAGACAAGAGATAAAGCAGACTAAGCCTTTTAAACTGTGTGTGGTATTCAATTTCCACTCGAGTCTTCTCTGAAGTACGCATATCGATTAACGCTCCAAGGTGTTTAAGAAGCCTTTTCTCATGTGAATATTAACAGTTTGTAATCATCTTTTCTAAATACCTAATTGCATCGTTAATGTTCATTGTAGCTGTTTGTTCTAAACCTTTAATAATTACCTATCAGTACCGAAACAGTTTGCCAATATTCAAGCAATAAATGCTTTATTTTTGGTGTTAATAAGGAAACTAAGTATTAATCCACTTTTCGCACTGCGTAATCATCTTTTGATGGTAATGGCAGAAAATCATTAATTTTTCTAATTCTGCGAAAGAGTAAATACATTAGAGATTCCTTGCTGGAGAATAGAAAGTGTCTCCCGAAGAAGGGAGGAATCTTTCTCTATGCTTTTTTTTTTTTTAACCACGCTCATTTTTGAAGATTCGCTAATAAGGAACATTAAATTTTAATTAAGTTCTTAGGAAGCTAATTTAGTCCAAATGGGGTATGAATTTTTAATATTTCATTCGTTCATTATGTTGGCGGAGTAGTATCGTTTAACTCGAGGTTCTTGAAACAGGATGCTCTTCGCTGTGTGTTTAACGCCATAGATCAATATTGAAGAATTACCTTGCCTCAACTTTTAAGATTTACAAAGAATCTCTTTTTTTTTTATCTTTTTACCTTTAAAAATAGAAACACGAGAGAATTTATAAGTTCTGTTGCTTGGTATTTGTTAATTATAATGGAAATTATTGGATTTTTTCGGAAAAGGTAGATACCGGATTATTAAAGCCATTAAACTTTGAATAGTTACTGTACACTTTTCCCAATGGTTCTAGTAACTATCAAGATATTTTCATTGTAACATCTTAAAATATATTTTAATTGAATGATTTAATTAAACCACGATCAAACTTTTTCTTTTTCAATGAAGAACTTATAATTTGAAGTAATAATTATTTGAAGGAAAATATAGAAGTAAAAGAAATTAATAACTTTAACGTTCTTTCTAAGAGTTTTTAAATGTCTTGTATTTAATTAAGACAGGTATAAAAATATTTAACCTTAAAATTCAAAGCTATAAGGAGAAAAATGTTTACAAGTTTTATCTTGAGAATTTATGTAACTAGAGAATCAAAAATACACATTTTCTTTATAATTCATACTCCTAAATGAGTTCTATTTTAATTGTCATTAATCTTTCCTTTTTAAATCGTGATAGAATTCAGGAAAATGTGATAGAATCAGGAAATTTTTCATACCACTGATAGAAATATAACATTTTCCTTAACATATCTTGAAGATTCCTTGAAAACCGTTACTGAAGTTTAAGAACTTCATTTCTTTGATATTTTCCGAGCTACCAAGGAGGCACAGGTAGAAATCTACTGAAGTACGTGGTCTTATTAAAAACTTTAGAACAGTACTTACAATACATTCAAACAAAAGCCTACTTATAATAGCTTTTGCACAGTAAAATTTTATAATCCCTCTCTCTGTAAATGAGTGTATATTAATTACAATAATTTGAAATTATAAGAAAAGGAGATTAATATAAGTCACAAGAAAGCTGTTTGGTTCAAAGAAATTTCATCATATATAATTAAAAAATGGAATTCTTTAAACATAATTAAGGGTTACATTCCAACCAAATTACAATTGAACGCATATATTAGCTGGTTTTACGTTTTGAAATTCCACAAAAATAACTTTAATAAAAGATAGTTACGATAATGTATTATCAATTAAGATTCTCATTCCTCGAATTCCGAAAATAGTACTTATACTTCAATGCAAGTGAGGGGCTCGCATTCATTACCGTTCAATGAAAAGAAAACTTCATCGCTCACATCAAAAATTCTTCCATGTTACCGTAATATTTTCTTTGGCTTAATCTGATTATATTAAAAATTGCTGAACGCAAAATGAGAGTAATTAGTTCACCCAGAAGCAAATCTTTGAGGCTACTTGTTTTGGTTAGAAAATCTACGGCATACGCCATTTCTTTTTTGTTATTTTATTGTTGTATCTAAGCATGATTTATTTTGTTGAACTATTTTGGAACGTTGGAGGAATTTTTTCATACTTTAATAGCAAATGAATTTAATTAGAGAAAGTTAGGGTGTATGGCAGTATTATTTTTCTTGCATTCAATGTAAACAATGATTAAAACGAAATCAAAAGCAAATTTAATATTTATTAAACTTCAATGTTTACGGGAGTAGATTTTTAATCTGTGCTTTATTCAGCGTATGGTATTAAAAATTCTAAGGGTAGTATAAATATTTTAAAATGGAATTTGTATCTCATCTTTAGCCGCTGATAATTAGTTTTAGAATTAATAGATTTATTTCGGCAAGTATTAAAAGGAACTTGTTGGAATTAATTTTGCAAAGTATGTGTTAAATCTTCTGTGATTTAATTAGTTATGTCATTGTATCATTATAACACTTTGAATGGCAAAAGATGTAATTGGCTTTATGCAATAATCTTTAAAGGAAGGAATTTCACCAGGTGCTGAGGTATTAACTTCACATTTCAGCTTTTTTTTAATAAAAGATATCGTTGATTTTAATTTTTTTATTTAAATTATTTTAACCAAATCAATTTAATCTTTTGGAGAATTATTTACAACAAAATGTTTCAATAATGACAACGAATTCTTTGAATGACGTCAATGATAATATCAACTAAATATTTAATTTGGCACATATTATGTCTTTAGATTAGGTGATATCATCAATGAAATAAGATTCTATAAAAGTATAGTTGGTAAGAATTAATGCATATTGCACTCATGTCCATAAATTAAGGATAATGAAGTTCAGGCAAAGAAAGAGACAGAAGCAAAACAAATGTGACTTATTTGTAAAGTCTATTTATTAAACAAAAGGTAAAGAGCAAAAAAGATGCTATATGTTTGACATAATTAATAAAAATTGCGATTTTTACTCCATGGAGCAAATTTCAAAAAAGAACCTATTTACAAAAACAGTATAACATGGTTAGTATGATGGTTAATATGGAGTATGTCTCCCGGACGATGCAATACAGGCCTTACAACGCCTAGGCATGCTGAGTATCAAATTATCAATCTGATCTTGGGGAATATTACACCACTCATCAAGCAACGCCCTCCGAAGTTCCGGTTGACAGGTGGGAGGGGGTTGACGGGCTGCAATTCGTCGGCCAAGCATATCCCACACATGCTCTATTGGATTCAAGTCCGGTGAGTATGCTGGCCAATCCATACGGGTGATATCTTCCAATTGAAGGCCTTCGTTTACAATGTTTGCACGGTGAGGACGGGCGTTGTCATCCATAAACAGAAATTCAGCACCCATGGCGCCCCGAAACAAGCGTACATGTTGTTCCAGAATGACATCCCGATAGATGTGGCCTGTCATCGTTACACTCTGAACATGCAGGTCAGTTCTGGGAACAAAGAATAATTCCTCCCCAAACGAGCCATCCTGCACCACCGTAACGGTGTCATTCAATGGTGTTCTCTTGGTGGTAACGGGTACCCGGCGCTCTCCATATGAAAGTCCGGCGAGAATCAGACTGCAAACTAAACCTGGACTCGTCGGAAAACATCACACAAGACCACTGTTGCGGTGTCCACAATGCATGCTCTCTACTCCAGGTTAATGGCACGCGACAGTCAGTTACGGTAAAGTGGAACACATCTGACAGGCCTACGAGCATATAGACCAATGTGCCCTAAGCGTCTGTACACGGTCTGCCTTGAAACTGTCGTACCGGTAGCTGAAGAGAGCTGACGAGACAGGTCTGATGCTGTGCTCCGTCTGTTTCTTTTGGCAGTAACTGCTAAATACCGGTCCTCATTCGGCGTTTTAACTCTGGGGCGACATGTGTTGTAACATCTACTCACATTACCATCATCTTGGAATCGTTGCCAAAGCCTGGAGATGACACTCTGGGTTATTTCAAGTTCCTCGGATACTTCCAGCTGGGTACTTCCACATTCCAGTCGTCCGATAATTCTACCACGTAAAAAATCATCCAAATGCTTCCTTTGTGCCATAACTATGCGGTTTGCACTGAAAGGCTTTTAAAGCGCTTGTGAACAATTTTACTTCTTTGCCACCATTCCTTATATACCCCTCTCTTACACTCTAGTTATTGTGACGTACTATCCGCGCCATCTGGTGGTTTCCTGTAATTTGCATATTCTTCTTCAAGATGTGTGTGATAATTCTACAGGTGAAATTTTTATTTTAGAGTTCAATTTCTGTGTGATTCTGAATTATCCTTAATTTATGCACATGAGTGTAGATTATTTTATCTTTCTCTCGTATTACTTTTAGACTGCATAAGTGTTTCTTTCATAAATAAAATAAATTTGATATTAATAACTCAGCAAATAAAGATATTTCCCCTTACAGTTTTATTCATAACAGATATTTAGATAATTCTATCAACTCTGCAGTATCAACACACTTTTTTTTCTTCCACTTATGTAGCTCGATAACAATACAATTAGTAATTTTTATTGTTGTATATAATTTTTTTAATCTGGCTGTTTATGATTGTGTATGATATTTTCAGTGATATTAACATTTAGATGGCATTTACGGTTTTCAAAAATTGGATTGATCAACGAATATGACACTGTAAGTAAATATATTTTATTTTGTTATATATATATATATATATATATATATATATAAAGAGAAAGGAGAGATATTTTCGAAATTGTTTAACCTTTCTAATATCAGCTATTACACTGTAATCTACGTGTTATATTGATTTAATGATTGAACCATATGGAGTGAAAGTATTTTATTGCAGCATTTAGTTTTTACTAGCAATATGGAATTACTTAAACATTTTCTGGCACTCAAATTTCTTTTGTTAGCAGTTGCAATCTAAGCATTTTGTTTCTTACAGCGCTAACCTGGGAAATGAATCCGTCTGCGAAAATGACCTCTTAGCAGACTTTCTTCTTCCGAAAATCACTGCAATAAAACATTTGCTGTTTTGTTTCAGAAGACTCGCGAACGAGCCTCACTTTACTAAATGACAAAGTCCCGAAATTGCTCTTATTGGATTGTATGGAATACTTTTTATCACTTACAACACTCTTTGATAAGTGCGATATTGAAGTATTTCCAGGGCCGAGGGATTGCTCCTAAATTCATAACGGTGATATTAAGCCATCAACAATTCTCGATATAGAGATTTGAATCAAACGAAAAAGATTTTCCCCATATAGAGTGCTTTAGCGAAAATGGAACTCATTGAAGTTGATTAACACCGGTAAAAAAAGTTAATGAAATATGAGAACTTAAGAATTCTTTTCATTAAATCATTTTTAATCATTTAAAAAATTTTCAATTTTATTCACTGTTATTATTAATTAATGTTAGTGGATATTCAACGTCATAATCAAGAAGGGTAATTTTTTCATTTGCAAAGCACTTGACTGTGTTATTCGCTACTGATACTGTAGAATATTAAATATATCCGGTTTTTTCCAGGATGCACCCCAAGGCTCTTTAAGTAACTACACCACAGCATGTAGGAATGACGTTTTTGGAGAGTTTTCAGAGTATTCGCCTCCACATTTGCGTGTTGTGTTGGAGATAACTTGGAGAAGCCCAACCAAATTGACTATAGATAAGAGTTGGATCATAACTGCAGGCCACATAGCATTCATACTGTTGAAAAGCTTCTAGAAAATGAATATATCTCTAGAATAGATTACCTAACGTACTCCTCTGATTTAAATCCAATATAACATGTGTAGGATGCTTTGAGGCATCACCTTTCGACACAATTTTAACTTCTGGAGAACACACAACAACTGAAAAAGACGCTCATTGATTAATGTATACTTACCTTAATAACTGATGGATAATATGGTATTGAGTATGTAGAGACAGTGCCAAGCAATTATTGCAAGTAAGGAAGGTCATTTCTTTTACCAAGACATATCTCTTACTGGTTATATCTCTTACTTAACTTACACCAGGTAACTTGACTATCGATGTTAGATGCTTTACGCGCATTGCCACAATCGCTATCTCCTTGTTTCTTAAAGCAGTGGCTACAAAAACGCCGCCAAAGGCTTCGTGAGTCTGATCTCCTGCACGCTAACTGCACACGTTGCCAATAGGGTGAGTATCGGGCTAGTATAACTAGACTAAGCAAATCGACTTCCATTACATTCTATTTAACATCTCGTATAGTGATTTTAACCTGTCTAAGTCCATACTTCCCGAGCAGTCAACATTTTTTCTTGTTTGGTGTATAATGTTTGAAATGAGACCACCGAATTCTACCTTGTTTAGAGGCACAGAAGTAAAAGTTTAAGCATTACTGGTCTAAGCAACTCGACTGTCAATGAGCATCACTTAGTCCGGTTCACAACCAATTTTACTCATTCTGAAGGCAATATGGCTGTTGAACATGCTACCAGCAGAAATTGAACGACTTTCGTTACATTCTATTTAGACACTACATACACATCCCATAGTTATTTTAACCGGTCCAAGTTCATATTTCCTGAGCAATCGACATTTTTCTTGGCTTGGAGATAAAGAGTCACTGTGATGATTATTATTTTTCAATCAGCAAAATTTTTCATTTCAGAATTTCATCGTAATACTAGCATGATTTAAATGATGCAATGGTAATACTATCTAGTAACAATAGTATTTCGAAGAACTAATATTCCTGTCTATAAGATGTCCTGCTTTCAAAAAGACATTACTGTTCCTTAATTCGTAGAATGCAGAAACAATTATTTAAAGAATTTGTGTTGAGGTAATATCGGTGAACCCATTAACAATTGGAAGGTAATTTTGAATTACAGTTGAACCGTAGACATTATTGATGGGACAAAGTAAGCAATAAATATTTTTGGTGAAGTACTAAAGCATAATTTAAGTTTGTAACAGTTCCAATCCGTAAATTAAGCGTGTTATACTGAAGGTTACTGCCGCAATGGTACAAATTCATTACTCTGAAAATGAAACGACAGATTGGGACATTTTTAAAAAAGAAATTCATTTATTCTGTTTGAGAGTATCGTTTATACTAACAACGATTTACATTTGACATATTATAAAAAAATTTGTTTTAATTTTATAGTTACAGTATACTGTCCAGTCTTATGTTTACTTTTATTCAAATAATAATTATCATTAACTACTAAAACTCTAATTCCTCTTTTTACTGAATGACGACGCCTTTTTATTTAATTATGCATTTTT